>OY776127.1:85734681-85912181 GCA_963675135.1 Galeopsis tetrahit
TATACCAAGTCAATTTTAATGAATGTTAATTTGTTTTGTAATTAAAGTACCTGACTTTTTACGAAGAGAATTAGTTGGCTTTCGAAAATGATCATGTTGTTACATCGAATAACGTGGTCAGATTTTTTTAAGTAACGAGCGTATGCTAATAAAAGAAACGAGATTGCAGTTGTGTGTTGCATGTTACACATTCCTGATTTGAATAATAGTCCACCTACAATAATGTCACAAAATCAAGTATTTAGTACACAACATGGTAATTAAAATTTGAAAAATAGAGACTAACCAGGAGTGAATTGCACTGAATTGGTGGGAGATTGGGGCATAATTGCACATACAAAGTAGTCCGCGTAGGAGAGAAAAGGTGTAGAAGCTTCCAAGGTGCGATTTCCGATGACATACTGAAAAGACGATTACACGAAAATTTACGATGTTAGTGTTTCATCTCGTAATTCATTAACTTTTAAACGAGAGGTAATATACCTTTGAAAGAAGAACACTAATTCCAGCATGTTTTGCATCCCAACCAAATTGTGATAAACTTGGTTGCATTTGTGGTATAAAGTTGTTGATGTTGTATGTAACATAATTCAAGTAAACAGAGCTTTTGGTGGCTTTGTGTAGCCATGCTGCTGCCCATAACAATTCATCCTGCCAAAATTTAATTATTTTTCAATTTAATTAGATAATATATAATTTTATTCTTAATTGAGTAATTAAAAGTACCTGGTAGCCATTGTAATCACAATAAAAAGGGCAGACACCAGACCCAATACTGTCACTATAAGACCCTCTATACTTGTCTGCAAACTGAAATACCTGGTACACTTTCAAAACGTCATATATTATGAATAAAAGAGAATAACTCTTTTAATTAATAAATTTTGGTGGTCCATGATACCCGTGTTATGTTTTAAAATAAAATAATATTTAAATAATAAAATGGAGCTATGTGACCATGTTTAATTTTTACCTTGATTGCCCTATGCAAAAGCACTTTAGAATACGCCGGATCCCCGAAAGTTTTGAACATCAAAGAAGCCGCGGCCATAGCCGCGGCTATCTCTGCGGAGACTTCCGATCCGGGAGCTTCTTTAGTAACAGCATAAACGGTTCTGGGAGTGTCCATATCTTCGGGCCTTTGCCAACAATTGTGATCGGCGTTGGGATCGCCGACCTGAGCAAAAACGACACCCGGGGTGGCCGTGGCTTTGAGGAAGTAATCTGTAGACCATCGGACGGCCTCTAGAGCGTGCAGCAAATCCGGGCCCATGGACTTGCCGTACTCGATCACTCCCCACGCCAAAATTGTTGTTGAGAATGCCATTGGGAAATTGAACTTCACATTGTCACCAGCGTCGTAATAACCACCCGTTAAATCCACCTGCAGAATAATTAAATTTTATTTATTCACCAAAATAAGAAATTAATCAATTTTCAATTAGAGAATGCAGGTAAAGGCCTCATAAAATAAAATGATGATTATAACAGAGATATCATTTGCAATGTACTATATACCTGAATTAATTTTAAAAAATTAAATAAAAAAGAATTAAGAAATTAACACACATACATTAAAATATTAAATACTCAGTCACATGAAAATGGAGCTTCGTCTCATACATACAGTGTGATTCTTGTACGTTATAAAAGGAAAAGGAATCGAAAAGACACTTACACCCTCGTCGAGGCCGTCGTGGAGAGCGGAATCTTTCCTCCAAGAGAGACGCTGCGTAGAGGGCAGCTTCCCTGACCTTTGCCCCTCAAAAAAGAGTATGCTTTTGGACAAGGCATCTCCATAATCATGCAAAATAGCATTTGTACTAGTAATACAAACTACTAATATTAACACAAAGTACACTAAACTTCTCTTCATGATTTCTCTATACCTCACCAATTCTAACACTCCAAAAGACCAATTATACCTTTTTTTATACACAAACAATATATGATTGCTTTGGGTAAAAACAAATGATCTCCCAATTACCTAGTATGATCGATTGGTTCTTTGAGTGATGTTACATTTACCCACTTTAAGTGAACCACACACATTAACTTCACAAACCCTATTTAATTTGCACTAAAATACATGTTTAATTTGGTTTTCATCTACTCATTTATTTTTCTTTGTCAAATTCTCTCGTCAAACTTATTCATACATTGACTCTTTTTTTAGAGTGTGATCAGATGGTATTAATTACTTTTGTGTTTCGAAAATAATACTCTTTGACTATGTTCACTTTTGGTTTTAAAAAGGTTTTGGATTTTAAGATTCTAAATCCGTTGACCTTTGAAATTTAAAAATCAATTTTTAAAATTCACTCAAAATCACACCTATCAAGTATATTGATTTGACATAAAGTTATATCTATATAATATCACTTCAATCATTATAATCTCAAAAGAAACGCACCCATATCACTATTCATCATGGTTTAAAAAATTCAGAATTTCAAAAATCGATTTTCAAAACCATTCAAAGCCCAAAGTAAACATCATCATTGTATTTTTAATAAGCGACGTTTGCAAATTGAATGGTTTTTGCATTTTTTTTTAATGTAGATTTATTGTATTAATTGATCCCAAATTTACCCTTGAGTGTTTTTAATTTGTTAATACTAAGATAGAAAAACATTTACTATGGTATAATAGAATAAAATTGACTGGGTATTTTGGAAGACGAAATGATTCAACATTCTAAAATTGATGTTGACCGTTGGATCTTATCCGAGCAAACAAACAAACAATCTTAATTAGTGATCGATTGAAGAGAACAAATAAATTAATTGACAACATTTAAATGTACACAATAACTTATATACAATATTGTATACATGCATTTCACTCATTCACACATGTTCTTTATAAATACACCCACAAGCTTAATTCACACACATTTTTTATAAATACACTCACAAGCTTAATTCACACACACATTTTTTATAAATAGACCCACTGACAGCTCAATTCACACCCACATTTTTTATAAATGCACCCACTGACAGAAATTGAACATGGTCGTCTTCTCCGAGCAGTTTTCGGTCACCTCAGGCCGCAGGCCGCGGTCGGACGCTGCAATTTACGATGACCTTTAATCCTTAAATATTTTATATTTCTTTAAATATTTTTTAATACTAATTATTATGAGTCAATGTTATTTTGTATTACGTGCAATAATATATCTTACTACATGCAATAATATACGTTACTATATATTATAATGCGGGTTACTTAATCAATAAAAAAATATAAAAATATAAAAAAATCAGTATTACTATATAAAATTGTGTTATTACTACATGTAATAATTTGTTTTACTACATAAAAAATTATATGTTACTACATACTACAGTTTGAATTACTACATTGAATAGACGTTTGTTACTATATGTAACTTTATCAAATGATCTAATATTTTTCGCATCATCCTACAATAAAACATTTTGTATTACAACATGATTATTGTGTTTACTACATTCGATAATATATGTTACTACATATTATAATGTGAGTTACTACATCAATAAAAACACTAGAAAAAACGTGTTACTAAATAAAAGAATTTGTATTATTATATAAATAGTTTGTGTTATTACTACATAAAATAATGTGTATTACTACATATTACAATTTGAATTACTACATTTAATATTCCGCGTTCGACAATAAAATAAAAGATAAAAAAATCATAGAAACGAGTAAAATAAACGGATTAAACATTTCAAATTAAGTTGTCAGTGGGTGTATTTATAAAAAATGTGTGTGAATTAAGTTTGTTGGTGTATTTATAAAAAATGTGTGTGTGAATTAAGCTTGTGGGTGTGTTTATAAAAAATATATGTGTGAATGACTGAAATGCATATATACAATATTTCATACAAGACTAACCTTAAATGTAAGGTTAATTAATAACAACACATCTACATGTATATAAATAGGCTTTTTTTTACTCAAAATTATGACAATGTGGGCTTTGAAATAGGCTGAATCAGCTAGGCCCAAACCTTAATTTGCATGTTTAATGCATGGTCCGCATGTACATGTTTTATACTTATTTTAAGACTTTTTTTTATCCATAGATTAATAGATATATGTTTTTTACACCATTTTTTACATTTTAGTACTAACTTTTTTCACTCTCAAATCTAACATTTGTAATTAGGGATCTATCTACTCAATAAAAATGATTTTTTTTTATTGGAATTAACCTGCAATGGTGGCATTATCCCATCCTTGCAACATGTTGCCAATGGCGCCAGCAATCGCTACGAACACTGCTCCCCTCATATATGTTTGATCAAATATAATACAATGTTGTTACGTAGCTATGCAAATGTTTTTATATATATACTAGCTCTATACCCGCGTTTTACGCGGTGTCAATTTATTAAAATAATAATATTAAATATTATATTAGGGTTGATTTATTAAAATAATAATTTTAAATACTATATTAATTTTTATATCTTTTTCATTATTAGAGTATGCATGAGAGTTAAATTTTTTTATTCTAATATATACATTTCTACAAATTTGAATCTATATTATTGTATTTATATTTTTATATATTATAATATTTTTTAATGTATTAATAATATATGCATTATTAAAATTATGATTTTAATTGTAAAATTAAAAAAATATTTTTAATAAGTAAGGGCATTATAATTTTATTAATAAAAAAAAATTATAAATTTCTAAAAACTTCACAACGTTTGTAGTATGCTGTCATGATTTTTCACAATGACAAAATACAAAAAAAATAGGAAACTGACTTCTACAAAACTGATTTTTCACAATGACAAAATACAAAAAAAAAAAAAAAAATAGGAAACTGATTTCTACAAAACTAAGGGGATGTTTGTTTTGGGATTTTGATAATTTTGAAATCTGGATTTCAAAATCTAGTAGATTTTGAAATTTTAATGACTTATATGTTTTGTGTTTGTTTTGGAATTTAAGTAGGTATGATTTAATTTTATAGTATACAATTATAAGTGTTAATATAGGTAATTATAGGTATCTATATAGAGTTTGTATATATTTATAGAGTTAACTTTTGTAGGGTTTATAGTTATTTGTAGGGTAAGATTTTAAAATTCTAAATCTAAATTATAAAGTAGAACATGGGTGAAATTTTCCATTTCAAAACAAACATCCCCTGAAATTGTGACATCTTTTTAGTAACCTATTTTCATGGCACAAAATAGTCATTAACTTTCACGTCAAGTTTTTTCCTTTTAATTTTAACATTGTATATGCATACGACAAATACAACGATACATTCACACCCTATATCTCAAGAAAATTATATATACATTCACATCCAGAGTCAAATACATACCCGTCCATGTATATTATAAAAAAATATTTACATAAAATATATAAATTATATTTAAGTTAACATAAAATTCAAAATTTATTATATAAAAATTGAATATTGCTTTTCAATATTTGAAGTCGTGTTGGACAAATAGGAACCTAAGCACTACCGCTCAATTTTACTCATAAAATATTTGATTGTTCAATTGTTAATTACATGTGTGAGCAAAAACAATAACTTTTAAAATTAATTTACTTTTAAAATGTATATTTCTTAAAGAGGGTTGCAATGTACAATTTATATATTAATTTTCATTTAAAATGTATATTTATTAAAGAGGGTGTCTACAAATGCTAACTATTGTATTTAATATTTCACTTTGCAATGTAGAATTTTTATATATATATATAAAAAAAATAATTTAAAATCAGATAATTTGATAAATATTAAATATATAAAAAAATATTAATAATAAATACCATTATCCAACTCTAACTCATTTACCCTCTATTTTAATCGTTCCTTTTTAAATTATTTACTTTTATATTTTTCATAAATTTTTATTTTAAATTTTAAATAATTATCTTATAAATCATTTTATATCCCTAATTCATTTTGATTTGTTGTAACTAATTATATGTTAAATAATTTAAATATTAATCTTTAAATTTTAAATAATTTAAATTTTATATATTTAAAAGGGCATCACAAATTACCTCCTAGTTATCATGGAAAATTTTCAAAGCTATTTTTCCAATCATGTTAAACTATATCTCGATCAAACAAAAGTTAAAATATATAGAAATTTAAAAAAAAAATCAAAAAATTATCAATTAAATTTATTATACAATAATAATGGGTATTCAAACCATGATAAACCTTCACCTCGATCGTCATTAATGATAAGCGGACGATTTGATTTGGTGAAGGGATGAGAAAGAAAAAAAAAAAAAAAAAACTTACTCGATATTGGTCATTGGTTCATGACCATTCAATCCTCCTCCCTATGACATAAAATTGAAAGAAAAAGAACCTTCTTGTTCAACCATTCAATCCTCCCTTCTTTTGAATTTTTTTGAATATCTTTAACTATATACATTCAATATGGCTTGGAAAAATTTAGAACTTTTAATTGTAATTATATTCGATTTTTTTAATTAAATTAAAGAAAATTTTAATTAGAATTATATTTTTATATTATAGTAGTTTGAACAAATTTATCAAACTTGGTCCAGATTAAAATCAATTTAACTAAAATTATTATTCTTAATGCGTGCAATCACATTTTTTAATACAATATATTTTAGTTAACAAATCAAATTTATTATTTATTTCCTAATATATGAGAATTTATTGGATTTCCTTAATTTGAGGTGATTTGAATATCTTTAACTATATCACATTAATGTCATAGAGATTTTTTCAGGATTTTTTAATTAACATTATATTTAATTTTTTAATTAAATTAAAAAATATTTAATTAAAATTTTATTTTTATATTAAATTTTGAACAATTCTATCAAAAAAGTATTTAAATGCGGTAGAATTTGATTTTTAGATATGATTTTCTCAAAGGAATAAATATAAATTTTTTCGTGTAGTGTATATTATTTTAGTTAACAATTCAAATTTATTGTCTATTTCCTAATATATGAGAATTTATTGAATTTTTTTAATATGAGGTGATTTGAATATCTTTAACTATATCACATTCATACCATAGAGATTTTTTAAGGAATTTTTAATTAACATTATATTCAATGTTTTAATTAAACTAAAAAAATATTTAATTACAATTTTATTTTTATATTAAATTTTGAACAATTTTATCAAAAAAAAGTATTTAAATGCCGCAGAATTTGGTTTTTAGATATGATTTTCTCAAAGGAATAAATATAAAATGAAATATTAAAAAAAAGTTATATACAAAACTATATCACATTCATGTCATAGAGATTTTTAAGGAATTTTTAATTAACATTATATTCAATGTTTTAATTAAACTAAAAAAATATTTAATTACAATTTTATTTTTATATTAAATTTTAAACAATTTTATTAAAAAAAAAAGTATTTAAATGCAGCAAAATTTGGTTTTTAGATATGATTTTCTCAAAGGAATAAATATAAAATGAAATATTAAAAAAAAGTTATATACAAATTGATAAATTCTATAGTATAAAAAAAGAAACAACATGATCTTGGTACATCTCTAAAAATTAATTACACGATATTGCAATATAAAGTACATCTCTAAATGAATTTTAAAAAAAAAAAAAAAACAATAAAGTACATCTCTAAATAGATTTCTTGTGCATTACACATGATTTTTAAATTTACATCATTTAACGAAGATGGAAATCATCAGTTCTACATCTGAGTGCACATGAGATTAGAGAAAATAAAATTTTCTATAAAAACATCATACCCGTAAACTCAAGAGAAATGAGTGATGAAATTATGATTTAACAAATGATTTATGACTATATTTATAGTTGAAATTATGATTTGTAAGTACGATAATTAAGGTAGAAGATTGAAAAAATCAATGATAATCTTAAATTTGAATATTTGAAATTGGATTTGTTACTACTCCGTAAAATATTACGCTTTCTGTTTGATATTTAAATTTTAATATTTAAAAGTGGGCAATTAGAAGATAAGATTAACATGGTTTTTTTTAAATCTTATGTTGGGTTAAAATTAATAATTAAAATTAATAAAATATTAATAAATGTTAAATTAATATATTATATTATATTACTCCATATTATATTAAGATTAACATTTGATAAAAAAAATATCGTGATTAATAAAAAAAAAGGGAGAATAGAGAATAAATAATTATTGATTTGAATAGAGTTGTATTAAGAATAGAATAATGGTGATTAAATTTTAAAAAATAAATATTGTTGCGATTAAAGTTTAAAAAATAAATTTAAAAATAATAAATATGATTTTAAATTTAAAAATAATAATTATGAGTAGATAATATATAAATTATTATTTTGAGATTAAAATAGAAAAAAATGATTTTTTAAATCAGAATGACGGAGAATGCAGAGATTTTAAAATAGACGATTTTGGTGAAGAGAGAGATTGTGATATAGTATTAAAATTGTGACACGTGTCCCATTATATTCTCACAAATATAGAGTATTAAGATTTCAAATTTTATAAACAGACATGCTACAAAATTTGCAAAAAAGTTTGAAAAACGAAACCAATATGTTCACTGAAATTTTCCTAAGTCGTTAGTGGAGTATACAATCAGTACGTCACATAGGGTGCGGCCACTACAGAAAATGAGACAAATGTCGATTCAATTTTCATTTAGTTCATAATTGGATCGACGATCAAATCGTATTTTGTAGATTAAAAAAAAAACGTTACAACCAATCAAATTATAATCAGTGAAAATCGGTACATGTACATAAAAAAATACTCGTATGTATTTACCATAAACTTATTCATTTTTATTAAATTATTTGTAAAATATGAATATTTAATTATTTGCCTAACTTAAAATTTAAAATTAAATAATAAACCCTACTAAATCTCCAATTTCAAATTAAGTTCCAATGTAATCAAACATATCAAATTCGAACCAATGACTTTCATATAGACCGAGTTGATGTCTTTAATAATATGATGTGTTTACATATGTATTATTATTTTCTAATTGTTGTTGTTTTGAATGGGGTATTCTTGAAACCATTCAATAAAAAAAAAACTGTCGTTTTTAAAAATAAATACTCAATTGACTGAAATCAATAGTAAATTCAAAGATTAGAAAGTGAAACTTCTTAAGCTTGAGACTTGAATTGAAGCATTGCAAATTTGATATTTCTTCTCAAGAAAATTTTCATTTAATATGTTTTTTTAAGAAAGTTTTCAAAAATTTTAAACTATTTATGTAGTAATCCAAAAGTTAATCGAGACAAACAGGTGAAAGTGTATGTTTTTTATTACAAGATTAATTCACCTTGTTTTGACACATCATGTTACCATTGCCACGACCGAAAACTCATTTTTAGTTATAAAATATGTCAAGAATGTTCTTCAAAATTAAATGGAGTATCACTCTATTAGATTCTATGGTTATCTATATTGAAAGAAAATTGTTTAAAGACATTGATCATGATTTTATTATCGACTAAAAAGTTGTAGGTGCAACTTATGTAAAAATATATATATATACTTGTATTCATTTTCGGCCTTAAGCTCATCCTAAAAATCTTTTTTGACTCCGCCCTTGCCGATTTATATGGTCCAACTGTAAAATGATTCATATCTAAAAAGTAAACATAATAGAGTCATAAAATATTAACACAAAAGTGAAATTTATTGTAACGTCTCAAAATTACTTGAACGCTCTCGATACAAAATTGATACACTAACTACATTATTTAATTTTTAAATTGTTAGTCATTTTAAATTCCACTAAATTCTACTGTATTAAAAAAAAAAAAAAAGTGTATCGATTTTTGTATGCTTGTCATCTCGGGGACGGAGAGACTATTTATTTTTCAAAATAATTTTTAACACACAAGACTTGAATTTTATTTTTGTATCTATATATATATTATTCCAGGTGCATCCGACCTCATTCCTTATGTCAGCAATTTCTTATATTTTATCAAAGAAAATTTTCCTACATACTAGTATATATCATGTAGATGGGCTTATATATCTACTTATTTAAAGTGTATTATTGTCCCCCAATCAAAATAAATAAATAAATTCTATTAAGTTGAGGTTTCCCCGGAATTTAAAAGCAGGAACAACGTAATTAGAACTCCAAAGCACATGGGATAGCCTGCAAATTTATATAAATACTTTAATTAATTAATTAAGTTGAGACATTTGGTTTATTTGTAAATGCAATTCGGAATATAGGCTCCTTACTTGTCGCCCAAATATGTTGTGTACTGCGCTTCCTAATCATAATATCCGATGAGGTACGGAATCACGTTAATACATACTCCATTGACCACTTAATTATATTAATTGCTTTATTAATTATGTTACTTAATCTCCTAATTAATCACTAATTTTATACATATAAACAGCTCGCCTTTTCAATATTCACACTTGGCCGTCGCGCAAACACCGTTAAGCATCCAATGACTTAGAACCTAATCACGTGTATAATTTATTCTTTGTTTGAGTAATTATAATGCACTGGAATGTTATTCCTATGTTTAATTGTATTTTGTAATGCAAATTCTTGTAAAAAATACATATTTTTTTTATATTGAAAATAAAATTAAAATGCATTATTTTTGTGACCTTGTACTATCCTGGTTGCGTTTATGATCTCATAAAACACAAATTATAAACATGGATTAAAAAAATTTAGTTCAATAAGTTGGAATAATTTTGAATTTGGTTCAAACATTTTGCACATTTTGATTTCGATCCAATAAGTATAATCAAATTTTGAAGATTGTCAACAATTAGGTGAGTTAATTGATTTTTTTTTAGTAATTAATTGATTAGTGAATAAATTTAGTTGGTTTTTTTTCTATTCATATTATAACTTTTCAGATTTTATGAAAAGGTCATTTACTAATTTAAATATTATTCTCAATTTATTTTTAGATTTTTAAAATATTGTTTAGTATTTTTACTAATATTCATTATTATTTTTGAATTAATATATAAATAAGTCTTTAAGATATAAAAAATATAAAAAGAAAAAAAGTTACATATTAGTATAAAAAAAGAAAAATTAAAATCACATGTGTGTTGACCTATTTGGTGATCTGCTATAACAGATAAAATGACAATTTTTAAAATTTGAGCATACTTATTGGATCAAAATTAAAATGTGTAATTCGTTTGGACCAAATTCAAGATCAATCCAATTTATTGTACTAAAAATCGTTAATCCCTTATAAATATAAGATACTGCCTCGGCCTCTCTTTAATTTTTACATTTTATCATTTTTATGTCCCTTTTAATGTTTTACGTTTATTTTTTGGCAAATTGTGACCCACATTAACTCATAATTATTCATATTTTTATACAAAATTACATCAATTGTCACTTTTCTCTCTTAACCTTTCTTTTTTTTTACACTTTTCACCAACAATTTTACATAACATACCATACTAAAGTTTAAGGATGGAGTATAACAAATGTAGTTTAATTTTACTCAATATGATTTGATGAATGTAAAGACTTTTAAAATAGATGCTACTACCCCTTTTCTTTCCAACAAATTAATGATCATAATCTTTGATTTGTTCTAATTAATCTAATGAATGGCTCTTGACACGATGACAAGCCAAAATATATTTTTTTTATCAAATGGAGTATCTTATGCATTCACCTTGAGTGTAATGGCCGTGATCCATGAAACAAGGATCTCTTCATTTAAAAGATATACAGTTGAATTTGAATTCATATTTTTATTTAATTACTCTTCCATTTCCCTCCATTTCAAACTATCCAACTGTCAATAAAGACATCAATTCAAGAAATTCAACATCTTTTTATGCCCTTAAATCATGTTATCACCACACTAAACTCAACTCTCCAAACAAACAAACATGGCTACAACATCCAAATTCTCCTCTTTTTTGTTTTTCTTAATTATCTTAATCTTTTCTTTTGTATGTGTGTATGCTGACGACGAAAGTAGCAAAAAGGGCATCGAGGGGTGGTGCAGCACCACCCCACATCCCGACACATGTAACTATATCATGGGTCAGGATGCGGCCCAGACAGGCTTAATAACAAAAGAAGAATTTCGTACAAGGACAATAGTAGCGGCCTTGGACCGGGCGACAGGGGCCCAGACCGAGGCCACGACGCAAGGGGGGCGTTGTCGGAGCAAACGAAAACTAATCGTGAACCGAGATTGCAACAAGCTAATCGACAACACAATCCTCCAACTAAACACAACATTACAAAGCATCCAAACAAACGCAAGCTTCACGGACACCGACGTCCAAACGTGGCTGAGCACCGCCTTCACCAACATCGAGATCTGCCGGAAAGGCTCCTCCGATCTCAACCTCACCGCCTTCACCTCCCCCATTCTCTCCGGCAACGTCTCCGAGCTCATTTCCAACAGCCTCGCCACCAACGGGGCTCTACTGGGTAATATTAGAAAATATAATAGAATAATATATTATAGGAATAATATAATGTATTATATAAATAGTATAATATATTATAGGTAGTAGTAATTTTTTTTTTTTTTTTATGTTTAAAAATTCACATTATTCTATTATATTCTCTAATAGGTAATAACACGGCGTCGTTTAAACATGGATACCCGGGTTGGGTGACGGGGCGGGACAGACAGCTGTTGCAGGATTTGGCGTTGGCGACGAAGGCGAACGTCGTCGTTTCGAAAACGGGGGCCGGGGATTTCAGGTCGATTCAGGCGGCGATAAACTACGCGACGTCGAAGCGCGTGGGGAATGGGAGAGTGGTTGTGTATGTGAAGAGTGGGGAGTACAGAGAGAATATATTGATAAGTAGGACACAGAATAAGGTCATGCTCGTCGGAGATGGGCTGAGGTACACCGTCATCTCCGGTAGCCGGAGCGTCTCCGCCGGTTTCACTA
Organism: Galeopsis tetrahit; assembly: GCA_963675135.1. Classification (NCBI taxonomy): domain Eukaryota; kingdom Viridiplantae; phylum Streptophyta; class Magnoliopsida; order Lamiales; family Lamiaceae; genus Galeopsis; species Galeopsis tetrahit. Next base: position 85,747,589 of record OY776127.1, read on the forward strand.
CGTACAGTTCTGCTACCGTTGGTAAGTTTCGTTACTTAATTTAATTAATTTTGTATTTTATTTTAATTACCGTATAGTATGATATTAAAATTTCGATTTGGAAGCTATATATGAAGTTTGACAATTAATTATATATGGTGTAAATTACTTTGAGTCCGATTTTGAAAATTAATATTCACGCGCCTTTTGTCTTCAATTTTATTTTAAAATATTTATCCTTTTTTAACTATGTTTTCACATTTCTTCATAAATTACGTACTCACCCTTACCTGGCTACATGCAATTAGTGTATCCTTAAAATTATTCCTCATTTCTTTTGATTTTCACTTATTTTTAGGATAATTTGTAAAATATATATATATATATATATATATATATATATATATATATATCTTCCTTGATTTTGTACCAAACATCAAAAAATGACTAATATTATGAAATAAGTGGAGTACAATTTTTGATAGTTAGTACTTTTCGCAGTTCAATTCAAAATATTTTATGTCGTTTTAAGAAAGATAATTAGCTTCCTACACTTAATAAATATTTATTATTTTAATTAAATAACACACTTATCTAAACATTTTAATACTTTATGAATAAAATCAAATAAATTTAGACTAGAAAATTCAAAATATTACTAGTAACTAATTTACAAATAAGATGAATGACAAAAGGTCAAGGAATGGGTGTTTTTCCTAAGTATAATATATAATCCAAGAATTGAATCACATCTAAAGAATTTATAATTCTACTTGTAGTCACGTCGTGGGAGTTACATCGATCCTTAAAATAAAAAATTAAGACCATGCACATCGAAAGATCTAAAAAGCAATTAATTAGTAGTAATATATATATTTTTTAGCCGCAATGCCAATATCCATGGATAGATTGTCAAGATTCTAGATTTCTAGTTCATATTACATTCACTACGTACACTTCATGTGCAATCGTGTCATATATATATATTCATCAATCATCAGTAGGTTATTCATGTCTGCTATGGACTCGAGTGCATATTGTGCACTCTAGTCCATGTTGCACTTTTCAGTTTTACTGATTTACACTTTTTGGTAAATGTTGTTGCACTTTTCAATTATTAAACTGTATAATAATATTTTTAGTTATAGTGACTTACACTTTTTAGTAATATTATGTTATACTTTTCAATTTAATAACTTACCCTTTTCTTTAGATTAGGGTGCACAACATGCACTAGAGTGCATACTAGACTTTACCTTATCCTTTTATATTCATATTTTTCCCATTAATATATATTTTTAGTCTTACAGAAAGTACATGAGAAGTTGATGGCTTTCAGAATGGAAAATTTGCAATAAATAGTTGACTTTCATAACTCATTTATTCAAATGGAAATGGAATCATTCAGTAGGATGACAGAATTCTATATATTCGATCTGCTCCAAACAATTAATTCTTATAAATATTCATAATTTGTTTTTTGTTATTTGTTAATTAATTCTTATAAATATTCATAATTTTTTTTTTGTTTTTTGTTAATTAATTCTTATACATCAAATTTTTTGTTAATTAATTCATTAATTTTATTTTTTCATTGAAAATTATGACATCCTTTTATTTTACTATAGTAATGGATTGGAGTATTGGTTATCTCAAAGCCAAAAGTAAAATTTATGTTACAAAATTCTGATGTCACTTATGAATACAAATGTGACACTAAATTTGATTATTTAGATTTGATTTGAATTCAGGGATTGATGGAATAGGATTCATAGCCCGAGGAATCACATTCCGCAACACCGCCGGGCCCCAGAGGGGCCAGGCGGTGGCGCTCCGATCAGCCTCCGACCTCTCCGTGTTCTACGCGTGCGGTTTCGAAGGGTACCAAGACACTTTATTTGTCCACGCGCAACGCCAATTCTACAAATCATGTTACATCTACGGCACAATAGACTTCATATTCGGAAACGCAGCCGTCGTATTCCAAAATTGCATAATCTACGTCCGAAAGCCCCTAGTGGGTCAAGCCAACGTAATCACTGCCCAAGGCCGGGGCGACCCGTTTCAAAATACGGGTATATCCATCCACAACTCCCGGATCATGCCCGCACCCGATCTCAAACCCGTTCTAAACTCCGTTAAAACCTATTTGGGTCGACCCTGGCAGCAATACTCTCGGACCGTGATTATGAAGAGTTTCATTGACGGGTTTGTGGCCCCGGATGGGTGGTTAAGGTGGCAAGATTCCGATTTTGCCCTTTCAACTTTGTATTATGGGGAGTACAATAATTTTGGGCCGGGAGGATCCACTAGAAATCGGGTCAAATGGCCCGGTTACCATATTATAACGAGTTCGAATGAGGCGTCTCGTTTCTCGGTGGCGAACCTTATAGCGGGTCGGGCGTGGCTGCCTTCGACAGGGGTACCCTTCACTGCCGGGTTATAATATAGTAGTATAATTATTGTTGTGATTTTATTTATTTAGTTGATTAATTTTTTAGATGTCATGCCATTATGACAGATAGTAATGATTGTATAAGAATTGTATTGATTTCTTCATGAAAATTATAATCAAGATTCTTAAACCACAAATTCAATTTCCAGAATTCCAGCCTAGCTTCTTTAGACCCCATGAGAACTGTTTTAGATTAATTACTCCGTATTTGTTTGTTTTTTTTATAGTATGTTATATCATCGTGTGTTTGAACTTAATTGATTAAAATTTAATGACAATAGAAGTAGAAAACTTTTGAGGTAGCACACATGTGACAAATTTAAAAGCACTGGAGATGCTCTTATATAAGAGCATATCCAATGGGGGTGAAAAATTCTAGATGGATCTCTAACCCTCACTCAAAATGGAGGTAGCAGTGGTTGCGAAGAAATGAAATGCGTGTAATTCAAACGGTGAGTAAAAAGGATAAATGTACTTATTTACTTTATGAGACATGTGTACACAAAACTACTAAAAATAGTAAAATATAATAATTGATGATGGATGGAGGGGTGAGAATGGAACAGACCTAGGTAAGTTTTACAAAAAAAAAAAGTTTGGTCTGTAAGTAACTTTTAAGCCCTGTCAATGATATGTAGTATATTGGACAATTCATTCCCTTTCTCTAAAAAAAACCCTACCCCTAATTTCATCCGCCGCCCACACACCCCACCGCAGCCCCCCACCGCTCCCCCCACCCACCCACTCTCCCTCCCACTCCTACTCCCCTTTTCTCAGGTTTGAAGGTATGTAAAGTGACGAAGATTTTCCGCTTTCGGCGTGCTCGCCGCCGCCGCCGCCGTGTCAAGGGGTGTATCACCACTACCGCCCATCTTTCCTACACTATCTATATTCGAAATGGATACAGATCTGTCTAGATCTAACTAGAAATCACCGTAACGTTGCCGCCACCTCCGTCGCCTTCCACCACCGCCTCCGCCGCATACCACCGCCACTACAGCCGCCTTCCTGTAGGTTTTTTTGTCTTTAGTCCATGATTTAACTTAGTTTATGTAGCCTTCTTATAGTGAATGGTAGGGTTCAACAGGTAGATTAGTCCTAACGGAGCCACGGTGACCGTTTGGATAATTTATCTGTTGTTCTCCTTTTTTATGGTTTTAGATAGATTTATTTTTATGTTTTTGTAGTGTTATGTTCCTTGTTTTTATTTTCTGTTGCCGTCGGTTTTATCCGATTCCCCTACGCTATATGCGGCCTGCTGCCCTTTTATGGGACCCCGTTTTCCCCTCGTTTGGGACCTGTTGGAGATTGAGACTTGAATGTCTCTTGAGAATTTTCGGTGCTTGGTGATCCTTTGGCTGTATGTTTTATCTCTATTTGTTTGATATGTTGAGACCTTAGTGTGGGGTGTCTCGTATTGAAGAATGAAGATCTGTGCTCTCTTGGTGGTCAAAGGTTTCACTCGTTTTTCCCCTTCCTCGCGATTGGTTGGGGCAACGATGCCGAGTTGATTCGATGTGGTTTTGAAGATCTAGAGCTTAGAATTGTTTTATGTATCATGTATTGATGATCTTGTAAACCTTAAAAAAAAAATGATATGTAGTATATATTTTTTTTTTAAAGACTTGACCTGATCTTTTTAATAAATAGATCTGACTCGAAAGCCTTTTAAAGACCGGTCTGTTGAGCTTGAAATGCCTATTAGCCTGACCTACTTAACTAAATTACAATAGGCTTTTAAAAACATTTGAGACCGACTTATTTATTAAATGAGTCGAACCGAACTTTAGTAGGTCGAACCGTAGATCCCTATCGGGTAGCCTGACCCATTCTCAACTCTAGATATGGAGACTTCTTGAAAAAACAACAACTCTATAATAGTCATATGATCCTGGCTTATAGCTAGAAAGTGTATTTTCGATTTATAATAATAATAAGAGTGGATTTTGTTGTGCATGTTTACTATTTTTTAGTAAAAAATATACATCATTTTTACTGTACAATTAGTCTAATGCAGTAATGCTAGTACAAGTTTTTGCCCAAGAACTATTGTATAGAAAAAAAATAAAAAACAGAGAGTATTTACTTTTGGGCCGGCAGTTTATAATTGAAAGGCAGTATCCCGGATACTTTGGGCCCAAATTTTGAGGGGGAAAAATGTAGGGTATAGCTATTTTCACCTCCTTCTTTGTTAACCTCACTCCCCCTTTAAATTTATTAATTTAATAATTGTGTAAAAAATCTAAAATACCCTTTAAATAAAATACCACTACTAAATGCACCTCCACTACTAAATACACTACTTTTCAACCTTTAAACCCTAACCCTAATAGCTGAAGCCGCCAACACCATTTTCGATGGTCAACTTCATCCAAATTTTTTTTTAATAAATTTCGACAAACTAATGTCGATTATATACACTCTCGTTGATAAACGTGTATATGGCCTACCTAAAATTGTCGAAAAAAAAAACATTTTTTTGCAGAAAACCCTAAACCTAAAAAATCAAAATGTTGCACAAACCTGGGGTGGGGCGGCTGGCGTCTTGGGTCGGTTGAGCGGCAACGACACCATGGTTGGGGGTACTGGAAAATGAGAGAGATGAGTTGTAGGACTATAAATTAAATTAGGTTTTTTTTTTTTTTTCTTTTTTTGGGAGGGAGGGGGGAGTGTGGTTAGTATATTTATTTTGTAGAGAAATGGTATTTAGGACAATTGGGGAAAATGCATCTAGCACAATCTAATTTGATGGGAGTGCATCTACCAAGGGTGTACCCATAATAAAGATGGAGGTGCAAATAGCCATACCAAAAAAATGAATAAGAAAAGACTCTATTTAAATATCGGCACGCGGTGGGCAACCATCACTGAGTTTATTTAACAATTTAAATATATGAAATCAACGTTATTGTACTAGGCCTCAAAAATTGCAATTACCACTCTTAAAGTTCGCAATATAAATGAATTAAAACTCATGCATTATATAATGCGAATAAAATGGCAAACCATGCATATCAAACTAGTACAATGGGTAATAATGAAATTCAGCTCTAGCAATAATAATGTCATTATAATAATGCATCGGATGCAATTTTATTGTAAATATAAATAACCCCTAATACATTTCATTTACCCCAAGTGTATATCTCATTTTAAATTGTGAAGTGTTTAACTAATTTTTTTTTATATTTATTTCTCAATACTTTCTTACTAATAAGTAGAGTTGCTTTTAGCTAAATTTGAAACATATATATAATGAGGACAACACTAGGCTTATTTTCTTACATTATCATACATATTAAGAATAGAAGGGATCATGTTCAGTTATGCAAATAAATTTCTTAAATAACGACCTTAATTAAGAATTAAATTGGTATATGATTATATACTTAAATATATAGGGGATATTATTTAAAAGGACTATTAAATTTAGAAAACGTATAATGTGTTTTATGACGAAAGCAAAAAAGGTTGTGACGAATGAAACATTGTTAGAGTGCTATAGTTAATTATTTTTTAGTTAATCATATGATTATATGTACAAAACCTACATTAATTACTAATGATATGTCATTATATTCTTAATTTTAGAGTGTAATGAATTCCTCCACCATGTGTCATCTACATATAGGATTTTTTAATGGATTTTAACGAAATAACAAAAGAAATAAAAAAAACACGTGTAAGGCTGCAGGCAGAAGTTGAGGAAGCCGAAGAAGCTAAAAAAAACATCACGCCAGAGCAGAAGCATGTATGTACAACTTATGATTTATTGGACCCTCCCCCCTTAACCACCCAATGTTGAGCTGCCAGCCTAGCCTCGGCTTAGCCGACCTCTTGCGAGCCGGCTTAGCCACTTTAATTTAACCTTCAACTTTTTTTTTATGTTGTAGAGTATTATATTTATATTCATTAAAATCTAGGAATTTTGGAATATAAACTATTTTTTTATATTTCAATATCATTGATATATAGTGACGAATATTTATTAAATAAGAAAATTATATTAATTAGGATTTTTTTTTGTGTAATTATTTTATTTGGGAGGAAGAAGTAACTCATGTCATGCATATATTGATATATATATAATAAGGTATGAGATCAAAAAAAAATAAAAATTAATATGTCATATTAAAAAATAATCAATGTTTTTCATAATAGTAAATCGATACACGATCTTTAAATCGTTAATTGAAAAATCAGGTTCTAGAACAAGTTCTCGATCAGGAATATTTCAATTGGACTTTCGTAATTAATGTAAATAATTAATTTAAAAAAGTGATACATATATATACTTTTTAATCAAATCTCGTTAATGTAACCTAATTGATGTGCTAAGAAACATATAATAATAAACAAATACGTACTGAAACGGGATAATTGAAAACTAGGGGCGTTTAAACAGGCTTAAGCCCCGTTTGAGTGCAGCTAAAACTCAGTTTTAAATAAAATATAGATATACTGATGAAAAGTAGTTGATGATGGCACATATATTGATATATAAATAATAAAACAATATTATATTATTATATATGTGGATAAAAATACATTACGGGGTACATAAATGATGACAGTCGGTGGTGGAGTGTGAGGCGTATTGTTCACGAGGAAGAAGGAGCTGGTAACTTCAATCATGTCCAAAAATATTTGATACTATAATAATATATGATCATGAAAGAGTGAATTTCATACCTAATTTTTTTTATTTTCTTTTTCCTTTTTTGTACTATAATTCTCTTGTTCAATGTATATATGATGCCTCAGTAATTATGTTCCTATTCACTGCAATACTAAAACAGTTAAAAAAAAGAAAAATCTTTTATGAGATGTGAAATAATATACATGTTGTGCTTTTACTAAATTTGTGTTTATTCTAGTTTTCTTGGGGAAATCCTTTTGATGTCTAAAAAATGTGGGTCGTAAAGAATTAGATCGAGTTGAATATATTTTTTTTGTATTTCATTAATTGGAATTTTTTAAATTCATATTTCAATATTCGAATTATTCTTATTCGATTATATGCTCAAATGTATTTAAATCGATTTGAAAATAAGTTTACAATAAAATATAAAACTCACTTGTTTGAATTTTAAATACTTAACTTTTTTTTTTAGTTAAAATTGCAAATATTTTTAATACTCCGTAGTATATAAAAAGCCTAGATATATATTATTGTAATTGTTAAGTAAATATACGACATGTATATTCAAATTAAATAAAGTAACATTCACATTCACCGAAAAAAGTACTTTATATTCATATTCAATCTTTCAATATGAAATTCTTATTTTGTACTGTACATATATTAAAGGAATTTAAATGCCAATTAAATTAAAAATAAAAAATAAATTAAATTCTTTGTAAGATGGAGATGAAGAATATCACATAAGTTTTGTAGTGGATTGCATTCATATTCATTTATTAAAAAGAAGAATACAAGTAGGATTAATAAGTGGGTGGATAAGTTAAATGCAATAATTTGAATCTCATGTGATATTATACTGTCTCAGAAAGAATTTGTTCCATCATATATCATAAAAAATAGAATATATTTTCCACAAATTTATTTGATTCTGTTTACATTCATTTTTATCACGCAAATAAAAATAAAAATGATGAGTTTTAAGTCTGGGGACAAAATGGGTGGAATAATGATAGTGGTAATAATTGATAATGTAAACAAGCTAACAACCTCAAATATATGAGATAGGACAGGAATTAATTAGAATGATTAACATAACAATCACCAAAGTTAATTTGTCATGCACCACCCAAAGTCTTTGTTGGTGTAACTCTGTTATATTTAACAATAATTTTCACACTTTTTTTTTTAGTATTTATAATAATTTTTAGGGGAAATTATTGTTAAGGTCATTTCACTAGGAGATTTATCTAATAGGGCATAGGTTTTTTTTTTAAATCTATTAAGGTCAAAATGACACCTAATAAGACATTGTTGCCCTTTATCAATTTAAATAATTTGAAATTAATAAATATTAATAATTTGAAATTAATAATTTTGAATTAATGCAATTCCTAGTTATACGCACCTTCCAATTATTAAAAAATTCCTAAAATTAAGCAATTCGAATTAATTGTTAATTATTCAAACAAATAAAAATAAAAAATCGGCATTTTATGATCCTTCCAATCATTCAAATATTCCTAAAATTAAGCAATTCGAATTAATTGTTAATTATCCAAACAAAAAAAGTTAAAAAATCTGCATTTTATGATTCAGAAAGATTCAGAAATAAGTGTGTCATAGAGTATACAATTCCCCATATGTTGAATATGCATATATATATGAAATAGATTATGAATTTTAATATGAACAGTGAAATGAATTTTGGTATGTAGAAATGGGTTATGAAGACATATGTTCATTTCAATATAAAGTTTAAAACGGCATAAAGGACTGAACTTTTTGGTATGCATAAAATAACATGAAACAATGTGCACAGAGTGACATGCATATCAATATGCAAAATAGATGTGCACATTTGTAAATGGCATATTCAAACAGGGGTTTGTTGTGATGTAGGGATTTCATACTTAATTAAGTTAATATCACTGAAAAGAATTGTTCAGAATAATAAGACGAAGACATAAAATGATAATGCCTACGTACCAATAAACATGTTAATAACATGAAAACACAAAAAATATTGAAATTATACCATCAGAAGATCCCGATCGCTTGGCCCGTTTGATCTTCTCTAACTGAACCTCTGTATCCATAAACAAACGCATCCTCTGAACCTCCAAATCCTTGGCGAATTGCATCCTCTGTTTCTCAAGCTCAATCATCTGTCTCTGCTTCATACCTTCCACCTTTTCATATATCTCTCCAAACCTCTCAATCGCCTTGGCTAACCCCTCCTTCCTCCCCTCCTTCCTCCCCCTTCTCCGGTTCCTCCCCCTCCGATTCTCCGTCGTCCTCCTCCACATCCGCTTCATCTTCAGCAGCAGCAGCCGCCGCAGCCATAGCTGAGTAATTCCTCCTGAAATTGGACGACTCCTGCAAAAAAGGCGGCGACGAAATTGGCCGCTTCTGCGGCAAACTCGTCGGCGTAACCGTAACCATCGCGGCACAGGCGCAGTTGCCAGGGAAGGGAGTCAGGGATTTGCTGGGAATTTCGGATCGAATCAGCAGTTTCCGGTAGGGTAACGGCACAGCCATCGGCGGCGAGGGCGATGAGAGTCTGTTCTGATTCTTATTGCCATTAGATCCAATCAAAAGCTCCAAATGGGAATAAAAGGGCCAGGAGGAAGTTAGGGTTCCGTTAGAGTCAGCGATCTTAGCCCTCTCGATTTTGTACTTCTTCTTGAGAGTATCAATTAATGTTTGAATTTAAATTTCGAATTAAGAGGTTATATTAATATAAAGGGCAAATACGGGTTTTTGACACAAAAATGACCTTATTAGGAAATTTTAAAAGTTGTATGTTTTAGTTGTTTAATAGTCTATAAAAGTGATCTTATTAGGTAATATTCTCATTTTATACCTTTAAAATAAAAAAAAAATTATAAATTTTATTTTTACAATATTCTCAATTTTACACAAATATCATTACTTTTTATTACTAAAAAAATTATGAAATGGAAGGAGTATGATGAATTATAAAATGAAAAATACAAAAAAAAAAAAAAAAAAACAAATTATATACACCGTGCGCATTTGTGGCCCCAACAAGAATTGGTAGGGCCCATATTTCCCCATTTTGACACATGGGTTTACGATTTTGGCTTTCAGAATGTCTCGTTTAAGTCACCCCACCCCCACCTCCCAAAAGAAAAAATATTAATATTAATAATACTAGTAATAAAGAAAGTGGGCCCTGTGATTCTGTAAACAGATTATTGGTCCTTTTTTGGTGTCTTTTTGGAGTCTTGGGAAAGACTATTTGTTATTGGTTGCTTGGTTTTTGCTTTTTGTTTCTTTAACGAAACTTTTTATCAAGTCAATTTAAAAGAATACATCATCAAGAAATTAATAGTGTTAATGTTGTACATATATATAACCTAACCACCATTCCATCATCCCTTATTATAATTTATTTATTTTTAACATATATCAAAATATTTATTTATTTTGACTAAAAAGTGTTATAGTAATGATACTAGGAGTTGTTACTTTGAAATACTATATACTTCGTACATGGGACTGCCTAATCATGCAATATTTCAATAGTAAAGTTATGTAAAATTAATGTACAATTTTTTGGTAAAAAAATATTAAATAGTGATATTGATCGGTCTCACACTCTTACACAAGTTTTTATGCATGTTTTAAAAGTTGTACTCCGTCACACAAAGATAACTACATATTCCTTTTTTGGATGTTCCAAATTATAGCTACATTTTCTCTTTTACTTTAGTATTAAATGCTCTATTGTCAGTTTTACCCCTAATTAATAAGAGTAATTAAGGATGAGCAGATTTTGGAGAATGTGATTTAAAGGGCAAAATTGACACATTAACTAAATTTAACTACATTTATTGATTTTTTTTAATCTGTGTGTAAAGTCAAATGTAGCTATCTTTGTGGAACTGAAGGAGTATATATTTAACTTTGACGTACAATCTCATTCAGTGGTTTCGATAAAAATAAGAGAACACTAAAGAAATATTTAAGACCTGATTTTCTAAGAATTCTGGAATAATAAAGCCATAAAAATGATAACAAAATTTTGATAGGAACAACAAATTAACAAGTCATTCAACTCCACGTCAATGAAAATATCTTGTAAATTGTCACTTTCTATTATGTACTTTTAACTCTTTAAAAGAAATTCTACTATTGCTAATAAATTCTTTAAGTCACATTTTTGTAAGAGGTTAATACGTTATCATTACTCTCCAACAATTAATTACTTTAAATTTTATCATTATAATATTCTTCTTTTAATAATAATAAGATGGGAATTGGGAATTGGGAATGATTTGAATCATGTTCTTTACATATATTATACCCATCTAATTAACATAGGGTTAAAAATATGCAGACATGAATGATCGATCAAGGTGAGTGAGTACATTATTTTAGTGAACTTTTAACACGTATTTTAACCAGGGATAAATATTGTAGTTAAATGAAATTTGTTAAGACAAATCATTGTGTTACTATTATATGTATTTTTTTCTTCTAAGCCCTTCTATACCGACTAATCTGATTTGAATTTTTTATCTAACTAATCGATTAATTTTGAATGCTTCACATGTGACAATCCTGTAAGAGAGATGATTTATTTGTTTAATATTTTTAATAACTTATATATATAGTTAATTGACCAATCTATGAAATGAGATAAGATTTTTTTTTTAATTAAAAAAAAAACTAGGGGGTGATAAATTGCAAAAATAAATCATGTCACGGCCTTTTAAATTGTAAGGTTGAAATCTCGGTATCCTGGTCAAAAGACCAACTAATTTGAAGACCTAGCGGAGTCCAAATGTTTCTAACCTGAGACCTAAAGATGAACATACTTTTAAATCTAAAGTCTATATACACCACTAGGTTAACCCCTAGAGATTGCTTCAAATTTCAATTTAATCACAATCTTTTAGGCTCCGTTTGGATGGAGAGATTTGGCCTGTGTATTTTAAATCCACAATCCAAATTCCCTCCACTTGTTTGGATTAAAAATTAAATGGATGGATTTCAAATTCTTAGCATATTTTTTTAGTTAAAATTGAGAGGATTTTAAATTAAATCCTCACTAAAACCAACCATGTCATTTGAAATCCATCTATTTTGAAATCCTCTCATTTGAAATACCTTCTCAAATCAAAAAAATCCACCCATCCAAACGCAACCTTAAATATTTTGCAATTTTATGCCCTACCCCGTCAGTCGTCAACAAGACTTGTCGAAAATAGTCACATATATATGAGAGCATTACAACAATTTGAAATGCAGTGTATCAAATTGCATTGAAAATTTTATTGATATTTACACATTGTAATTGAAAAGGCGTAAAAATATTGTGATTTATTTTACATTTAACCCTATTTTCATGAAAAATCTTCCCTTTCGAGAAATCAAAGAATTAAAAGGGAAAAAAAGAATATTGAGATTATAAGTTGTGTAGTAGACTAGTAGTAGATCAAGAAATGGAATTAAGTCATTATCAGTTGCGGTTGGGCAATTCCGGCCTACCTTTTTCTCGCGCCCAAAATAAAAAAACTTTCCCCACAATTCAGCAGACAGCGAAAGATAGAGAGAAGAAAATTAAATAAAATGTGGCAAAGACTATACTTAATTAACCTTTCATCATTAGGGTTCCACTCTCTCTCTCTCTCTCCCCCCTCTCTCTCTACAATTTGGTAATATTTTTGGTTGAAATATATATATATATATAAGTCCCTATGACCCCCTCCATTCTCCCCTTGCTCACCCACTAGGGTTTACACAAAGAACAAACACTTTTTCTCGGGATCTGATCCACAAAACCCCCCCAACATCACCAAAACATTCCGTGCAGTTAAGGGTTTTTGTCCCGAGGAGAAGTTGTTCAATTCTTGTCTTCTTCTTGTCTCTTTTTTTATTTCCTACTTTATTTAGTACTCTTCAACTTCATTTTGGGATTCGGGTCGGATTCAAACTTCAAGTTCTTCACACACACAAGATTTTGTTTCCACTTTGCTAGAGCTAGATCGAGCTCGATCGATCCATCCAAGTAGTTTACGTGTCCAGATCAGTCGACGAATTAATCATCGAAGTTCTCAAGGTTCATTTTTCTTCAATTGATCTTTCTTTCTTTCTCTCTGCGTGTGAGTGAGAGTTTTTTTTAGTACATATGATCATCCAACAAAAGGTACATCAAATTTGAAAAAGTTCTTTAATTAATTGTTGTCCTAGCTACTTTAATAAATTTTGAATTGCATGCTATACTTTATATTATTTAAAAAAAAAAAAAACTTTTATAGATTGATCAAAATCGACCATTTTTCACGTTTATTTCTTCTTTTCTATCCTAGTTTGATTACACTTTTTTTTGTAGAGGACATTGTTGTTACTAATTAAGAATATTGGAAATATTTCATTTTGAAAACACATAATTATAAGGGGAGTGATTACAGTTTTGCATGCATTTTTGTAGTGATATCACATGTCATATTTTTACCTCATAATGATCCCACCACTAGCTATACCTATAACGAGACCTATGATTTCTAGCATCGATCTATCCATCCATCCATTTTTGGGTAATGATCGAAACATGAGATGATTATAATCTAAGAATTTCTTATTGGTTATTGGAATTTCTCATGATTAATCAATTACACGCTTAAGAAAATTACTTCATTTATTTTACCATAAATAATCTCTTTATTAATTATAAACTCATGTGATCTGAAATGGGTTCTTTAAATGTTGCCCTTTTCAAGCCAGATTCAAATAAAGATAGATCGATCTAGCTAGCCACACTCAATCCGAACTAATTAAGTTGTTACAAATTTTCACTAATATATAATATGGAGATCATAATTTATTTTTATTATGATTTAGTATTTGTTATGAATTATGAATAACATTTGTTTTCTTGCAAGTATAATTGCAATTATTATTATTATTTGTTGTCTTAGGCATTGAGATGTATAGTGCTTTTTTTAGTTTTTTTTTTTCAGTACCTTAAAGATATATAACATAGTTTAATTATAATTATATTTCTGAATCAAGTTATAAATTATATTGAACATATATTAAATAATAACTCCATTTTCTTCCAGCACTATAAACTCAAACAACAACAAATGATTATCAAACAAAGAAACAGGAATAACTACTCATTTTGTAATTCTTTTTCTTTATTTCTTGCAGTCTTAAATTGTACGTGAACATAAACTTGGTAGGCCCTGAAATTTATTTATAAGCTAAAAATGTTGCACATTGTTGGTAAATTGCAGGTCTCAGATTGAGAAACTAATATGAATACTTTTTCACATGTTCCTCCGGGCTTTCGCTTCCACCCTACCGACGAAGAACTCGTTGATTATTATCTTCGAAGGAAGATTTCTTCGAGGAGTATTGACTTGGATGTAATCAAAGATGTTGATCTTTACAAAATTGAGCCATGGGACCTTCAAGGTACAATATATATGAATGAATAATTTTTATTTCATTGATGACAAAAATTAATTAATTGACATATTGTTAATTTGGTTGATTTTGTTAGAGCTATGCAGAATTGGAACAGAAGATCAAAATGAATGGTACTTCTTTAGCCACAAAGATAAGAAGTACCCCACGGGAACTCGCACTAATAGAGCTACTGCCGCGGGTTTTTGGAAAGCAACGGGGCGCGATAAGGCGATTTATTCGAAGCATGACTTGATCGGAATGAGAAAAACCTTGGTGTTTTACAAAGGCCGAGCTCCAAATGGTCAGAAATCGGATTGGATTATGCACGAATATCGTCTTGAGACTGAAGAAAATGGAACCCCTCAGGCAAGTTCATTTTCTTATACATGAATGCATATACCTGTCATGCACAAAACGTGCACATGATATTTGTATTTTATTTACTGGAAAAAAAAAAAAAAACATTTTGTGTCACATGATTTGATCATGTAACATAATTCACAATCACTATTCCCATTTCAATTTTCTTATTAGATAATGGTGTTACATTTTCTGTTATAGTACGTTGACTATATCCATCCATTTTCGCGCAGGAAGAAGGATGGGTGGTGTGTCGCGTCTTCAAGAAACGAATCGCGACAACGCAAAAGCTAAGCGAGCACGATTCGCCTGTGTGGTACGACGACCACGTCTCGTTCATGCCAGACATGGAATCGCCAAAACAACACTCGTTCAATCCCAATCTCGCATACAACAACAACAACCACTATCCTTACAACAGCAACGTCATTAACAACAACGCTCCTTGCAAGAAGGAAATGAGCCTGTACGGAATCCCACCCGATCACTTCCTTCAGCTCCCTCTATTAGAAAGCCCTAAAGTGGTTCAAAACCCTATTAGTTTCACACATCAACCTGTTCTCGATCACAATTTTGTTTTTCGAACCGAACAACCTCAACAGGTTACGGATTGGAGGGTTTTGGATAAATTTGTGGCGTCTCAGCTCAGCCAAGAGGAGGTTACTAAAGAAAATGAAAATTTTGCGACGAACGAAGACGACAAGCAGGAAATGGGGGTGGCGGAGAATGCGTCGACGTCGTCGTCGATTGATCTGTGGAAGTGAATTTTGGGAAGAAAATTGAAACAAGACTGTGTTGCAGTTTCTTGTAAATAATAAAACTGATGATATTATAATATATAACGTAGAACTGATCATCGATATTATTGATGCAATATAATATATGTATTGCGTATAGAATTTAAATTAAAAGGTCAAAAAAAGATATAGTACGTAAATATCTTGCATGTTGTAAGATTATTGTTGATGTGAGTTGCTAGCTGCATGTGTTGGAATGGCAGCCCGTTATATGTTTAATTACGATGTTAACATGTTGTTAATAGCATATATAATATCTCCCTTGTATTGAGCAGTCATGAATTAATGAAAAATATATATTTCTATATATTTTGTATTGTAATAATCATGTTTTTTTTTTCTTCATAATTAGATTGTAGAAATTAAACTTTTGTTGAATTGATATACATATCATGCACAAAATGTGTACATGTACATAACATTTGTTTTATATTCATTACAAGAAAAAAAACATTTTGTCACAAGTTTTACTTTGTATGAATATCGAATTATATTAACTCTGGCAAAACTCCGCCCGTGTAATTTCAAACTTTTTCATTTTTGAAAATATAATTTTTTTCCTTAAAAAAAAAATCAACTCTGGCAGGTGTTAATTTTGTGAGAACTGAGAATCATAAAATTTAATTTAAGTATATAAATTGTTAACGGGAGAATTAACAAATATGTTACTAATAAATTTGAGGTGAAAAAGGATAAAAAAATCGTTAACATCAATTGAGTTGTACTAAAAATGTGATAATTTTGTATTAGTTACAGTCACATATATAGTACTTGTGAATAAATTATATATATAGCTTGATCATAAATTTTGTAATTATAAATTTGAGGTGTGTAGCAAAATTGTTAGTCGATCAAGTGGACCTAAATAATTAAAAAATACAAATATTTAATGGAGGAATAATTATGAATTTGATCTCGAGTGATCTGAACAGAAGAATTTCTCCTTTACGATTTGAGGTGCATATATGGGCCATACATAAGAACGTCACTTAGAAGGGCGGGATAATGCAATAGATTGTTGTCAGTGTCGCTGCATATAAATCAATCAATGGTTATATATAACTTTATGCAAAATGTTTTCTTATCCTTTACACATAAGTAAACTAGTTGTAAAAGCTAAGTCTGATAGAGCTAGGAGGATTATATATGTACTAGCTAGTGAAAATAGACTTTGTACAGAACGAGCAATCGAGAACAAATTGTATATTTGATTTCTTATTCCACCATACGGGATGCGTATAAATTAAGTGATCATGTTAAGTTACACATTTACTGTTTCCATATATATGTTGTTTCCATATATATGTTTTAAGGAAAATATATATACTACTTTCGTACCCTTCTTCAAACAGGTTTACATAAACGTTCCATCATGTTAAGTTACATTAAATTAATACATAGTGTAGTTGAGGTAAAGAAAAATAGCTAGGAAGAATATATAATTGGTAATGAGAGGTAGTAAAAGAGAAGAGATAGAGAAATAAGAATGAGAATATGTAGAGAGAGAGATACGGAGTAGTTGATATATTTTGTCAAATAAGGAATTTTAAACTTTAGGTTGTGACGAACTAAACAATAGAGTTGTTAAAATTAGAGAGGGACAAAGATAATAATATTTAATTTGTAGTAGTGTATTGAGTAGAGAGAAATAAGAAAAAGAGAAAATGTAATGAAAGAGAAAAAAGTAGAAAGAGATATTGGTGGAGTCAATTCATACAGAGCGCAAAATTCTGACTTTAAACAAGACCTCCCGCAAGTGGACGATTGAACTGGTCCCCCGGAATTAGTCGATCCTTGAATCGAATACCCGAGACTTTAAAAATAAAAATGAATAACTAAAAAGGAAAGGACCCATAAAATGATAAAATAAGTTAACAAGTTACAAATGAACATGAATATTCATGTTTATATGAACTAGACTCAACTAGGTAGCTAGGGTTTTCTTATTTACAATAACTTTCCATGCATATTAATTTTTAAAGAAATAAAAAAAGAAACGAAAAAACCTTGTACGTACTAGCCATTATGAATAAAAGCTGAAAAGAATAATAAGCTAATTAAAGAATGGGTTATGAACATGCATGTGAAGAAAACTATGTTTTCTTTCGTGAAAGAATTAAGCTTCGTATACATATGGAGCTGCTCTTCATCTTCAAAAACTCTATATATAATTAAACTTTAGAAAACCTAATATGTGCTGCATGAACCCTAAATTTTGGAGTTACTTACATTTAAAAACTTGAGTATAGTAGAGCCATTTTTCTCTCTCTTCCTGCAGCAGATTTTAGCACGAATTGAAAATGGATGCCTGAAAAGTATATAAGGTGAGGTAGTGAAGCTCAACTGTCTATTCAAGAAAAATGTAGCAAAATTTAAGACATATATATGCATGTACTCATGAGAATGTTGAATTTTTGACCATGGAATCCTACCAAAAAACATGGAATTAGGTTGTCTCAAGTCAATGCATGTGGTCAACAAACATATATGTGTGTGTGTTTGTGTGTACTTATATATATATAGAGAGTCACGCGCATCATCATCATATTTAATTAGAGGCCTAAGGGATAAATCATGGCAATATATATTATTTATATATATAAGTGTAGATATTATAATATTGGTGTGCAGAGGAAGTTAACATGATTAACCTTAGCTAGCTAGCATGAAAATCTTTCATGTGAATTGATATAATTACAATTTCTTCATTCATAACACATTATCGATCTTCAATTATTAGTTATGTCGACCCTGTCCTTTGTTCCCCATTATAAATATATAAAGTCGTACTTCGTATGTACAGAATACAGATTCTGCTCTTTAATTTCTCACTTTATGTGTATATGTGTGTGTATATATGTTCAATATACTCCCTCCATCACTATATAGGTTGGTCTTGCATGAGACCGTTTCACAGATCTAATTCTGTTTTAAGTAACACGTGATAATGTTTAAGTAAAAAAAGTGATAGTTATTTTGTTTGTAAACAGAAAAAAAAGGTTGGTCAACGATTCAACCCAAAAATTTGTCAAAAGGGATTGTCTCACGGAAAAAAATTCGTGAGACGGTCCCACATAAATTTTTGTCTTAAGGAATTAATATAATATTTAATATGTAGTGAAATATTGATATAGAAAGAAATAGAAAACTTGAAAAATGGAGGGAGTGGGAAAAGAGAAATGTAGAGAGTTAGAAATTAAAGAAAATATAGAAAAATAGTGAATATTGACAAAAATAAAAACGGGTAACAAAAAATTAGAACTTAACCAGGGACGAAGGAATATATATTAGATGAATCGTGAACTTATTAGTCTACTGGGATTATACTTTAAAGCAAAGTGGATTTATGATTATATACCCAAATTATGGCAATAAAAGATAGATCATATAAAAGAAAAGAAATTTAAGATCATAAGCTCAAAAGTCGAGTCAGAGGCGGAGTGTGTCATTAAAATCTTGTCAGGGAAAATTCTCTTTAGGGATAAAATTCAGGTCAAGGAAAAAAGTACGCTTCTCTAAAAGTCAATGTCTATAGAAAACAGAATATAAATCATTATGCACAAATGAGAGTAAAAAGTTTGGAAGGTAACCTCTCCAGACACAATCAAGGTCAGTCTTGGTCACACCATTCGTCGCCTGATTGGCCTCTATAAAAATGTGTGAGTATCTAAACCAAAAACTATAGTTTAAATTTTTGGCTCTTAGCTTATAGTTTAATTTTTTTTACTATTAATTAGTTTTAAAAAGTTGATTAACCAAAAACTATTCCCCAACTTTTAAGCTGCCACACATCTTATAATATTACACATTAACTAGTTCAAATTAATAAACAACCTCTCCCTAACTAATGTAATTTAAAATATAAATATAGTCTGATGAAATACTTAATAATATACTAGGATAAAAAGGTGTATGAAAGTATGGTGTAAACGTAGTCGGCCATAAGGGAGACAACACATTCTTTACTTAATCATTAGTGTTCCTCCCATGCTTATTATCTACTACAATTCTTTTTTCACCTTTTTAAGGATAAGAATTGAACTTATAAATAAAATTCACTCATCACTTAGGACCTTGCTTCTAGCTAGGCTATACCCTCGCTTTAATTGACGTTTCTGTATTTTTTATTTTTTTTATTATATGTTGGTGGTTATTTTAATTAAGACAGATATGTGTTTATGTGTTACGTTAGGAATAGTTGCTTGTGACATGGAATAAATTTTATTATATGTAATAATAATATTATCAATAAAATTAAGTAACAAGGTTGCAATTTTAAATAACCATGAAAGAATTTCGTCTCATCTTAAAGTCAGAATTTATAGAGAGGATGAGAATTAATTCTTGTATATTAATTCGTAACAATTTATCTAAGAAAATATCAAATCTCAACCCTTCTAAACAGATTAAAGAGAAAAAGTAGACATAAATAATCTGACTAGTATAAAACTATGGTTTAAGCGATTTTCTAGTTTTTTGAAGCTCAATCAAGTTGGATCGACGGTTAATCAAATATATATATTCATCATTAATGACGGAGATATATAATTTTATTAACAAAAAATCCAATATTTCAAAATAAATTCAGAGAATAACTGGAAAGACATTAATTATGAGGGAGGTGGCATGCCCGGTGAGTAGTTTTTTATTACAAAAATTTGTATACAATATTTCACATGTAATCGGGTAGAAAACGAATCAGACGGATCTTCTAAAAAAATCACATAAGATAAATAGTATAATCCGTTTTCAAATTTATGTTATTGTAAGGACAAGTATGTATTATTACTTGTTACTTGTAGTTCTTACAAATAAAAGATTTTTTTAATTGGTTGATTGGTGTCATTATTTTATTACATAATTTATTCAAATTATGTGCAATATTTACATTTTGTTGACTAATTACCTATGTAATGAGAAATGTCGTATTTTATTATTTTGTAGGTAAAAATGTGAATTAAAAAAAAAAAAGTCAATTGAAAGAAAAATCGAGAAGAAAATGAAAAAGGACCAAAAGAAAGAAATTAACGCCAGCCATTAAATTTGCCCATTAGCAGTAATAATTCAGGCCCATTTAAAATCATTTTTAGCCCACGAAGAAGCAGCCCTGCTAGGCTGCTACGTGTTTTTTAGAAAGGGTTTGACTATTTACACCTCCATTTCGGAGAGATGCACTCCCCCAATTAATGCACCCCAAAATTTGACTACAATAGATGCACCCTCCCCTAATTGTCATAAATACCCTTTTCTATCTCTTCTCTATAAAATACACATTTTACTAACCACACCCTCCCCAAACCCTATTTTTCAAACCCTAATTCATTTTCCACGCTCCACCACAAAATCGCCACCCCCTTCGCCGGCAGCCGCCCCACTTCACCGGAAGTCGCCGCCGCGACGCCCTTCCTCTCCCTCTCTTCACTGGTGCAGCCCCTCTCTCGATCGTCGCCGCTGCTGCTCCCCACCCTTCCCCTCTATTAAAAAAAACTAGAAAATCCTCCACCCCAGTCCCTTCCAGGGGCCGCCGCAGCCCCCTCCCACACGACCCTCGCCCCCACGACCCCCTTCCCGCACTGCTCGTTTCTTTTTTTTTCTTTCTGCGTATCTCTCCATCGCCGACCGCCTCCCTCCCCCACTCCATCGTTGGTCGCCTCCCACCCACTCATCCAGAAACCGACGGCCGGCCCCCTCCCCCCACAACAATTTGTCGACGAGAGTGTACATGGTCGGCAATAAATAGTCAAATTTTTTCGATCAATCAGTGTCGATCATATACATTTTTGTCGACAAATTGTTGTCGACGAGAGTGTACATGGTCGACACTGGTTGGTCGAAATTTATAAATAAAAATTTGTGATTTTTCTAAGTATTTTTTGGAATTTCTGAATTTTTTAAGTTTGGTGGTCACTAGAAATATTGTCGCAGCAGCCAGAAGTGGTGGTTTATAGGGGGAAGGTGAAAGAAATAACAGTAGGGGGTGCGTTCAGTAGGGACGGTGCATCTAACATGCTGTATTTTAATGAAGGATATTTTTAATTTTTACCTTATTATTTTATTAATAATCTGATTGAGAAAGTGCATCTCTACGAAATGGGGGTGTAAATAGTCAAACCCATTTAGAAATTTGAAGAATTATTTGGGGCGGAATCAATGAAAATGACAAACCTAAAAGGAATGAATAAAGTAGCCCATGCCATCAAACTCTGCCGTAATTGAATGGAATAGGACATGAACTGGGGGTTGAATGATTTTGGCTTGACTTTTTAATAGTTGGTTTCGGTTTTTCGGTCACCTTAATCTTATGTATTTTCACGTTAATTTACTCGTCAATGTTCAAGTGGAATATTGTTGCCGATGAGAAGGACAAGATGAGTTACGTTTAAAGTCAGTCTCTAAGTAAGAGATGGTTATCGATTAGAGGTAGAAGTCGAGTTACGTATAAAGTCACTCCCCAGGTGAAAGATTGTTACCTTCCCAGGTGAAAGATTGTTACCGACAAAAAAGAGAATATAAGTTATGTGAGAAATCAATCTCTAAGTGGAAGATTATTACCTATAAGAAGGAGAAGACGAGTAACGTCTGAAGTCAGTCTCCAGTTGAGAAATTGTTGACTTATGAAGTCCGAGAACCAAGTTGTTATTATTTCTCTAATGGTATAAATCTTTAATAACAATTCGAATAGAATATGAGTTATTTATTTTTAATATAAATTTTTTAGAACGTGACTACGTAAACAAAACTTCTATATGTGTTGCTAGTCAAATAATTTATGCAGTTTTGTTTTTATATTTCTATGTAAATGTAGAAATGCAATTTTGCTTGTTAACATTTTTTCAATGTTTTACCTTTTTTTTTTTATGGCAATGTTTTACGGAGTACTAATTCTAACGTTTACGTTCATATATTTCTCGATTTATTTAATATTTGTGAGTTTTCATTAAGTTTTGGTTTATGAATCAATTAAGTTTTTCATTCTCCTAAACAGCTCTTCCATAAGGCACAAATGCAAATTAAAAACATCCCTTCAAAGAAATACGAAAAAATAAATAAATAATCAGAACATATAAAAAGATGAGAAAATTGAAGGTGATTTTTTTCCATTTTTGGATAAAAAAAACTCTATAACCTAGAGTCACGACCACTAGTCTAAAAACATAAACAACTTTGGACAATTGCTGATCTCACTCACACAAACAAGGTATACCAAATTTGAATGTTCAAATAAATGAAAGAAACCAATCCTAACATGCTTCCCAATTGTATTTGCAATTTCTTCGAAGTTGGGGTCATCGTAACATCGAAACTATTGTAGAAAATACGAGCAGTAGAACAAGATAGAGGGGCGAGTGTACGTGCAAAGTTGATGCTGATGAGGTTTTCTGAGGCCTGCAAATAACATAAAATGTTATTAGTTGGTAAAATCATGCAAGATAGAGTTATCATGTGCATGTGGCTATTAGATTGTAATTATATATTCTTGCATACTTTTGCAAATGGCTGAGGGCACCACAAAAGAGAACATTATCCGGTGGAGGCAATTCTGTTTTGTTGCTCGAATCTTCAGGGTTGATGATTCTCATGTATGTTTCCTGTCCAAGATACCATCTGTCCAGATTCTCCGACCTGAGATTCCACACACCGACGTTGTCCAGTGATACGAGGACTGCCGTCCATCCTCCAGCAAAAACCTACAGGACAGTGCATTAACAAACATTGAAGCCAAAGGGGAGTCTATGGTAATGTTTACACGTACTAATAAATATCTAAATAACCAACGAAAAGAAAACGACCATACCTGAACCGTAGAGCGAGATATTGCGTCCCACCTGTTGTACGAGCCTCTATTGTTCTCAGTCCACTCACCATACCCCATTCTAGAGAGGATTAACAAAACAATGAATACACAAACATGAAGAAAAAAAATCTTTGAAGCGTAAAGAATAAAATTAGACCATACCCAACTACAAAGAATGAATAACCATCCAGATGAAAGGACTGAATAACAGTGTCATTATTCTGCAATATGATTTCTATGAATCCCTTGTATGTAGCATTAATGACAGATCTATCCATTATGGGTGCTCTATCAAGTGGTTTACTAGGAAAATCAAGCTTATAAGCCCCCTTCACTTTGTAAACGTCTGCAAGGCGTATAGGGGTATCTGGTTTGACAAATGATATCCCATTATATGAGGCTCTCTGTTTTCCATTAATCGTAGATATTGGAACACTCTTGAGTACATACACATCAGTGACATTGATTGAACCATAATGGAACGAACCCTGTGGGTTAGGACGAGCTCCACTAGCAGAGACATTTTGCCTGATAATATCAGCAGAAAGAGATTAACAAAAACTTATAACACACTGCAGAATGAGTATATGAAGAACCAGAATAGAACAGAAACTAACCTGACTGACATAGCCTGATTAAGTGAATACGATTGATCATAAACATCATTTGGAGGGTCTGGTAGAGGACCAGAAACCTTTCCTTTTGAGTTGGAATAATGCAATACAGCTACACCAGTAACTCTCTGCCACAGTGATTCATTCACAAACCTAGCACTTGCAACAATATAGTAATCGCTGCTTGCATTTTGATCCATGGTAACTAGAAATGAGTATGATTGCCCAACATGGATATCCAAGCTCGTATAATTCGTCTGAGCTGTGTAATGACCTTCTGTCTCTGCTAGAAGCAAATTATGGTTCTGAATTCGAAAATTCAAACTTGTAGAGACTCCAACATTGTGGACCCGTATACGATACGTTTTCCCTGCAATTTCCCAAACAGCAAACATTAGACAAAAACAATAATGATAAAAGAAGCAGAATGTGAAATTAAAATTAACACATACGTAAAATAGCTTTTTGTAGGTGAGAAGGAAGAAATAGACAATACAAGATTGCAAATAATTGAACTTAGGAAAACTCAGTAGGTTGAATTTTACCAGGATCAACATTTATAGTCTCGTGCACAATGCCATCAGGAACTATAGAGTCGTTGTATCTGTACGGTCCCTTTCCATTAATAAGAACTCCATCCGGCATTCCCAACTCTTTTCCATCATCAAGGGCATTCCGAAGAGCCTGATGTTTCATGCACAACCGAAATCATAAAATAGTACACACAAAATTAAGATTCAAGTACACAATCACCATTACTAGATGAATAAACTTAAAACTAAACAAGAACCTACCGTGTGGTTGCGTGTATACCAATCACCAATCGTGATTACGATATCCCCATCAGGCATGTTAAACGGAATAGGAATAATATTGCGATTTGTGACAACAATAGAACCAAATCCACCTGATGCTCTCTGCATGTTTAATGATGGGAAGTAAAAGAAGCTACCAATTTGGTCCTTGACCTGAAACTGATAAGTCCAGTTCCACTTCGAAGGAATGGGACAATTTGTACCGAGGACCCCGTCTTGCCATGAAGCTCGACGCATCTGGATTCCAGGCCTATAACAGAATCCAGTGCAATTTAATACTCAACTAATCAGAAAACAGCAAGCCCAATATAATTTTGTTTAATACTTTGATAAATTATACCATGTGACTAGGAGATTTTCATCCAATTTGTTCCTCACATTTACCACAACATTGTAATTAGTTGTGACATTGATAACAGGGCCCGGAAACTTCCCATTGACAGCAATTACCTACAGAAATTAATATTAACCAAATTTGTCATAAATCCATGTTCCAATTACAGGGGAAACAAATTCCAAACTAAAATACAGAGATTTGGCAATCAAAATAACAAAATGAAAACAGAACTTTTTGCACTTATCAAATCATATTCTATTAGCCAGAAAGAGACAAACACAACGGTAAACTGGGTATTGAAAAAAACTTTTTGCATTAATCAAATCATATTCTAATTTTCAAATTCAGAAAGAGACAAACACAACGGTAAACTAGGTATTGAAAAACAAAAAAAAAATGGTTCAATCCAATACCGCAAAAGCAACCAATAACAAAAATTAAATCAAATGAATAACCGCAGTTGTTGATTTAATCCAACATTTCATAACAAATTGAATACACCGATTCAAAAAACTGGAGCCAATTCTGAAACAGCAAAACTGAATAAAAATAAAATTGGAAATAAATCAAAATCCAGTTCACCTGTTGCGGAACGCCTAGCGGAGAAGCAGTAATGTAAGTGTAATCCAATTCAAAATTTGCAAACGGATCATCACAGAAACAAACTCCAAATAGCAAAGCAAGGCAAATCGAATAGAGTAAACCAAGCGGCCCCATTATCAATCGGATTGAAGAAGAAGAAGAAGATCTCATAAACTGGAAAAAATGAGTTGGATTAGTTGCTGAAAAATCAACTCTCGAGTTCCACAAAGGTCTATTAATGGAGTTTTTTTTCCACCGAAAAGGCACACGCTCCACTAGTGTGCACACACAAAGAGTGCGGAGAATGCGTTTCAACTACCACCGGTAACTTTGAAATCAAGGAAATTTTTAGAGAGAGAGAGACGGTGTAATAAGCGAAGAGTCTGGGTTTTGTGCTGGAATTTCTTTATATTTTAACGGGAAGTTTTATTTATTTTGTGTAGGCCCTAAATAGGGATATAATCCTTTTTGTCTCTAACTTTTTGTTTTTTTAAATAGTCTCAAATTCAATTTTAATTTTTTTTATATGTATCAATTCAATTTCAAAAAAATTCAAAACGATTCAACCGTCTAGATGCTGAGCACATAACTAAAAAATAATGTCGTTTCAAATATTTCAAATTTTTTTGGATGAAATTACTACATCTAATAAATAAGTATGACTGAATTTGTACACTTATAATTTTTAGGATCATTTTCAAAAGTTTGACGAAAATAAATTATATCCCCTAAATGGTCTCTCCATTTTAAATTGCGTCATTTTTGTTTTAGAAATGTGTGGCGTGATGCGCATTAAATTTTTAATAGGTTGATGATTATTATTCACTACTAATTAGCGTTTCGTGTGTGAATTAAAAACAACCCGTTTTCTTTTTTTATATGGCCTTTTTTTTCAATCCTTTAATTTGAATAATAATTATATGTGAATTAGAGAAATCTCTTGTACCATTTGTAAATTATTGTAAGAATAATACGAGTATATGTTACTCTCTCCATTTCTCTAAATTATCATTTTTTACTCAAAAATTTGTTCCTAATAATTTATCCTTTTTAGGCATTTTGACTCCATTTGTTTTCAATTTATCTTTTACTCCAGTAAGATTTTTTTTTTTAATTAAGAAGGTTTCTTATATTTAACTCTCATTTCTTTCCTACTATATCATACTCCCTCCGTCTCATACTTGAAGGTGTATTTTACCATTTTGGACGTCCTATACTTGAAGGTACATTATCTAAAATAGCAAAAACACTTTTAAACACTCTCTTTAAAATATCACAATATTACAACAAATGTCACTACTTTATTACACTAAAAAGTACTCCCTGTAAAGGGTAATATAAAGTAGTGTACACAATAAACATGTATTGTTTCCTTTTGTAACTTCCCTTTGTTAGTTAGTTTGAATAGTTAGTGGTTAGTTAGTAACTACTAGTTCTTACTTAGTCTATAAATATAGATTAGGGTCTTTTGTATTCCTTATGCACTTTATGCATTTTAGCATTGTAAACATTGTAACACTCCATATATGAAATACATTTTGTTTTGTATTTCCTTCTTTACAATTATTAGATGAGTGTGTGTTTACATCTCTACATGGTATCGGAGCTATGTATTGATTTATTTATGATCGATTAAACAAGTTTGTCGATCTAGATATGTTTCCGCAATTCGGTATGCATGGATTTCCGAATTTTTGAGTCTTTATACTCATTTCTGCCAAATCTTTGATGGATTTGGATTTCTATCATTTTTTTTTCTTCTTTCTCTTTTTGAGATTGTTCTTTACGGGTTTTATGCTCGTGAATTTTTGGATTCGATTTTATCTTGATTCGAATTCTTCTTTGAGTTTCTTGAGTTTTATACTCATTTCTTTGCGAGTTTTATGCTCGTGAGTTTTATATTCGATTTCATGTTGATTCGAAATCGATTTTTCGTGTATATCACGATTCCATTTTTTTTTTTGGAATATTTGTGGAATTCTCACCACGGATTGGATGAATTCGATTATTGGTGTCTATGATGGACATGGAGGTAAGGTAGTTGCCAAATTCTGTGGAAAGTACCTTCATCAACAAGTGCTAAAAAATGAAGCATATGTGGCTGGTGGATTTTTGTGTTGTTTTCGGTCGATTCTCGACGTTTGGAGATTGATCATCACTCACATTGTCAAAATGAGGTTGATTGACATCCACTCTCATTTTGAGGGGGGGTGTAAAGGGTAATATAAAGTAGTGTACACAATAAACATGTATTGTTTCCTTTTGTAACTTCCCTTTGTTAGTTAGTTTGAATAGTTAGTGGTTAGTTAGTAACTACTAGTTCTTACTTAGTCTATAAATATAGATTAGGGTCTTTTGTATTCCTTATGCACTTTATGCATTTTAGCATTGTAAACATTGTAACACTCCATATATGAAATACATTTTGTTTTGTATTTCCTTCTTTACAATTATTAGATGAGTGTGTGTTTACATCTCTACACTCCCTCTGTCCCACAATTGTTTGCACTCTTTCCTTATTAGTCCGTTCCACAATTGTTTACACTTCCCAAAAAGGAAACATTTTTTTAAACCCCACCCTCACAATATTCACATATTTACACAAAATGTCATTATTTTTACCCTCAATCCAATCACATTTTTACTTTATTCATATAACTTTATAAAATTGTCCCTCAACACTCCACTCATTACACATTTTTTTTAATTTACGTGTCCATAAAGTGGTGCAAACAAATTTGGGACCGAGGGAGTATTAACTTTTAAAACTCGTGCACAATTGGTTTGAGCTTTTAAATGTGGGACGAAGGGAGTATATTTTAGTTAATTATAGTCTAAAATGAGAGTTCCTTAATTTTTGTGTAAATTTAAAAAATTACACTTAATTAGTAAGGGGTGAAGTATATTAAGAAATGGTACGAGTGTATGAGATGTGTCAAATTAATTTAAATGGAATAGGATACAATAATAATTATTAAATTTGAATTGATATTTTAATATATTTCCTTCGCGTAGAAGTTTTCCTCTCTTATAATATAGGAATTATTTATTGCAATTTTGTCGTCCAGAATATTTGTAAGTATTTAGGTTTATTTTCCACTTTTAGTTTGATTTTAAAGCAAATCCCGTCAAAAAAAAAAAAAAATTGGAAAGCAACCGGCTATTGCCGGTGAATAGATAGTCAACGGCGCGTAACGTCCCCGCCCCTTTTTTTTCCCACTAACGTTCGGATTTCCTGCATCATGCAAATCAGTGGGCCCAAATCTTGCCACAAATGGGTGGGTCCCACAATTTGAAAATGGTTATCCATTTCCATATTTATTTAGGCCCTACCTATGAGTCTAAGACTATATCTTGTTGCCGCCAAGTTTGTATAATTTTATTTTATTTTACAGTTTTGTTACACAATTTTAGAAAATAAAATTTTCCAAACACCATTTATTTCAGCAGTTTAATTTCACTCTCTCTCAAATTTTACCTTCATGATATGTTTCATTTTGTAAGACATTTACACGTGCTAGTATGGCAAAACAAGCTATATATATCAAATATTAAATTATATTGATATGTGTACCTATAATCATGTATATACGGAGGAGAGTTCGTTAACAAGGCATAGCCTGATCTCGCTCAATCCCGGGCACCACCGTCTCCGCTGCTTGTTTACAAGGGGCTGGATTGAGTACTCAAGGGAAGATTGTGGTAGAACACAGAATGAACAGGGTGCGAAGAGAAGGTAGGGTGAATCAATGGATCAGAGCAAGAGGTATGGCAGAACCAACGAACCAAAAGCTTTCGCTTTAGATGGTAAACCAATGCCCTTTTTTTGACAAACCGAACGGGGAGGAGAGAGTCGTGTGGAGGGAAAGCAATAGACGAATTAGGCTGGACCCTTTTCTTCCCTTATTTGTACAGCCAGCAGTTGAGGAAAGATGGAACCCTCTGAGACTCTGGCACGACTTTAGACAAGTGGAAATGCGTACAAGGATCGATTCAGCCGGCTCTCTATGATCGACGTGTGTTAAGCTTGATAGAGGGGGAGGGAAACTTTCTTTCTGGGGTCTTCCTTTTGGCACAGAAGAGCGCACTTGGATGAAGAATGCCTATTCTCATCAACAGAATAGGAATACCAAAGCCGGAACACAGAGGTCATCTTAGAAGACGAATATCAAGGCTCATGGCCAAACAGCTTTTCAACATGTGAAATGGATGATCGAAGAGTCCCGAAAGAGAGATCTTCTTGTGGCTGATATGCCCTTTGCAGGGCTACGCTAGGCTCGACCTGACGTTTTTGGGTATGCGACTTAGGATGGGATAAGAACCATCCGCGGAGAGCGCAGCTACTAAGAGAGGAAGAAGCCCGATTCGAAGCACAAACATTCGGAAATGGGCGGAGAGCGGAAGGGGAATCTATTTCAGATAACCAGTTGGATAGATATGATTGCGATCGAGAGGTGGAATAGAAATACAGAGACTCACACAGTGGTTAGGAAGGAAGGGTGGTATTAGCCCATTTCTATCTTCAAGGTATGTCCGCCATATCCTTTCTTCGCGGTGAGATGTATACCTTTATCCTTTATGGTGGTGGTTTCGTCGACTCCGACCATGTTCATCTTTGGACTTCGAGTTCCATAATCGCTAAGACTTAGAGTATTTTAATCTGCCTTAGCTCTATACATGTACGGGTGGTCCGGGTACCCCAGAACTTCAGATAAGAAGGAATAG
This sequence comes from Galeopsis tetrahit, assembly GCA_963675135.1. Lineage (NCBI taxonomy): Eukaryota > Viridiplantae > Streptophyta > Magnoliopsida > Lamiales > Lamiaceae > Galeopsis > Galeopsis tetrahit. Next base: position 85,778,136 of record OY776127.1, read on the forward strand.
GGGATAAGTTCTCAAGAAATCTCTTAAGAGAAGTGGAGGAGGTTTAAAGTGGCGTTCTTCAATGAGCATTGGCTCAGATACGCATTATAAAAAGAAGTCCTTTCTAAAACTGCTACTAGAAGGAATTCAAAAAAATAAAGGCGCATCTTGACTCTATTTTGGATGCGGCGAAAATCGTCAGCAGAATAGCGACTTTTCATCCTGTTAAAGGAGGCATCCCTTGAAGATCAATCGTGTGATTGATTTATATCCAATCGCTCAATTCAGAGAAGTCTTCCCTGCCCAGTAAGGCTCTGCAAGACCAATTAAATTTCAAGGTGTTAAGCGTGTAACAAGCGATTATGACGAATTCGCTAGATGAGCCCAAAATACGATCTTTAACCTGTGCTTGACTTCACCCTATCTATTTGTATAGGTGCTTACCTGCCACCAGTTCATACTTGTTGGTTGGGAATACTGACTTGTTGGGTTCACACCACAAGGAATGCCCTTTTCAGTACCATATTTCGATCTGGTTGCCTGGTAGGGCCGATAGTAATACACTGTGTGGGACGGAGTAAGGGCCTTTCTCACCTCCTACGAGTCGTCCGGCGGAAAAGACTTTTTGAATGGAGTAAAAGAACTTGGGATCGTCGATCTCTTCCTTAAAGATTGAGATGAGTCGATGTCGGTCGATGGTGTGAAAAGACTTCCTGATGTCGAATTCCAAAAACCAGCGAGAGGTTCCCCACTCTTCTTTGATCCGTCTTAGGACCGAGTGGCAGCCTCGACCCGAGCGGAAGTGCGAAAAATTCCCACCAACATGTGTAATTTAACTTTAAAAAATGATTGGCGTGGATGGAGTAATTTTTAGTGTATCTAAAAAAGTCTTAAGAGTAGTGTAAGTAGTCTTAAGTGTGCATCAATGAGATCGTGATTTAGGTTTTTTTTACTGTGTATCAAACTCGATGTCTGTAGCATATATTTTAGTTTTGAGTGTTCATACTGACTTTATTAAGTTCAATTCAATAAGTTTTAAAATACAATTAATGGAGTGTAGCTTTTTTCTTGAGCAAGACCCGTCTAAACAAATTCAACACGATTAATGTTTAATGTTCAATATAACTGCTCATTATAAGCTCAATATAATAAAACCCTAATTAGTTTTAGGGTGTCCTAGACATTTAAAATTAACAAGTTACCCCCAGGTATAAAAAAACATACAAAATTATTATTTTTCTTAGGTAAGGGGTCATCTTCTATAATGACATATCTCTTCTCTACTTTTTCCTCTCTTTTATATCATAAATATTTATGATTTATGAAATCACTAGAGAATGAAAGGAAAATTGACTTGAGCCTCGGAGTCCTAACATCGGAGCCTCTCTCGGTGTGACTTTTGCAGGGGGTAAATTGCAAAGATAGTCCCAAGAGAATGTCTCTACTTCAAAATGGTCCCATTTTCAACACTTTTGATCCCATGAGATATTTCTGTTAAATGTCTAACAGAAAATAGACGTGAGCTACACGCACCGTCAACTAAAGTTTAAAAAAAAAAAAAAAACTCATTTATGAAATTATAATACTCACTCCGTCCACGAAAAGTAGTCTCATTTGCTTTATATTCTTTGTCCACAAAATGTAGTCCCATACCCTTTTTTGAAACTATCACCCTTCAACCCTCACTTAATTACTCAAATTGCCATCAACTTTATTCACAAACAATCACTTTATTCACAATGGACCCCACAATACCCTTACTTTATCTACTTTATCTACCTTTTTCTTAAAACACGTGCCCCACTCTAATGAGACTACTTTTCATGGAGGGAGTATAAAGTTTAAATAATAAAATTTAACCCAATTATTAATTGCCAGCGATCTCCCCTCCGGCAACAGAAATTTTGGGCGACCTCCCGACCACCCATCTCCCCTCCCAAGACCGCCACTTCCCCTGCTCCATTATCGTGAAATAGTCAAAGCTTTGAGGAAATAAACACCCCAAAGCCATAGTTTTTTCTCCAAACGCACCAAAATCTCACGGCCACACTACCCACATCGCCGCAACACATCCTATGTCACCCTAAGCCACGAGTCCCACCCCCAAACACAAGAACACAATTTAAGAAAATTTTAAAAATCGTAAAAAATCACAAATTGAACATGAAGGTGAGATCGAAATTTGAAATTTTCATGGGGCTTTGATTCCTAGAGCTGAGACCGAGGTTAGAGCGGGTAACCTCCACGAATTTCGTGGCCAAATTCAAATTTCGTAGACTGATTTTTTGGTGAGATTGTTTTGAATTATGTGGGGGGGTAATGGTGATGGCGGTGGTGTGGAGGTGTGGTAGCGTCAAGGCGATGAGGATGGTGTCAGGGCGGCGCGGCAGTCGCCGCGAAGGGGTGGGGCAGAGCGTCGGCGGCATTGGCTGTTACGGGGTGAAAAGCCGGGGAGGAGAGGGGTAGAGATATATACTAAGTATATATATTTCCACGCATTAGTTATATTTATTTATTTAATTGGTTTTTGTTAGATAACTTATATTAGTGTATTTTTTTGTTAAATATTTTTCAGATTATATTTGCGCAGTACAGTAATATAGAAGTATTACTTTCTTTTTTTTTTTTTTTTTAGATTATATATATATTTAAATCAGATTTAACAATCAACTATAATTTGTTTTTTTTAAAGTCAACTATAATTTGGTTGAAAAATTATTTTAGTATTTTTGTAAAATATATGTATTTTTTTAATTTTCAGTTCAACTATAATTTGGTTGAAAAATTAATTTTTGTATTTTTTTAATTATATTCAAATTCTATATATAATTTATAATTAACTTGTAATTTAGGAATTCATTTAATTACATAATTAATTGATTTTAAAAATAAAATTTGAAAACTGACGGAAACTGTTAAAAAGTTAAGAGTTGGGATCATTTTTGCAAAAAAAAGGGACTAAAAAAGAACATAGGACTAAAATTGTTTTTTAAAAATTCTCGTGGGACTAAAACTGCAATTTACCCCTTTTGCAGGTCCGATTGAACAAGATCAAATCGGCAATTCAGTGGAGAGGGAAAGACGGAAGAGCTGAGGTTAACCCCTCATCATTTAGTGTGTTTTATATATGAAATATTATTGTAAACCAATAAATTTAAACACCTGCAACTATACATAAAAGAATGGTGATAAAAATAAGATAAACATATTTTTATAAAAAAAAATTGGGTTACAACTCTTACTAGGGAGTTGATGGAGTCGTGATTTATTCCATCTGCCTCTAAAATTCTATTTCCACTCTCTTATTTATAAGAGATGAACAAGTTAGAGAGCAGTGATTTATTCCATCTGCCTCTAAAATTCTATTTCCACTCTCTTATTTATAAGAGATGAACAAGTTAGAGAGCAGGAAAGATATTCAAAAATACTAAAGTAAGAGATAATCCCTCAAATTTTGGAGATATTATTTTATATTTTTATCTCCAAAACTAGAATTTACAAAATATTTGACACTTTTAAATTTTAATAAAATTCCAGTGTCTACAATTATGACAAAGTAAATTAAGCCCGATAGGAAATAAAGAATCTAGATACATGTTAAGTCAGATATAAATAAATTTATAAATAAATTATGGCCTATGAATAATATACAATTTGTAGAAGTCATTTGTTGACAAATTAAATTTCAGATTATTTTCCATCATTCATTGCCTTGAAGAAAAAAAATCGGTGGTGGGAAGAGACAACTAATTACTGATTGGTTTGGGCATAGTCAAGAAATCATGCATTAAAGTAAGTAATAAACAACTCAAAAGGGGGACCAACCGAGGAAACAGCTAAAAATTGTCTCGAAAGAAGATGAATACATTCAACTGCTTTTGAGAAAAGTAATGCAACTGGATGCATCGATCCTCCAAAACAGCCAATTTTTAATTCGTGGCGTCTTTTGATTCGTTTGCTTTAAGATTTTTATATTGTAGCAAGGGTTCCAACACCATACATTAAAATAAATTAAGAGAAAAGAAAAAGAGATAATGATGTTATTTTAAGAAAATGGTAATTTTCGGTGGAATATTAAAATGACAATTAAACTGATTTTTTTTTTTTTAAAGGGGTCGAGTAAGTAATAATTTTCTCCAGTATCGACTTGGATCAATTCAAAATGACAAACTAAAAAGTTTATATCGTATTTTCAACTCGATCTAATAATTCAGTAACATGATACTAGCTAAAGTAAAAATAAAGGTCTGAGGGCTAAATATAAAATTTTCCTAACTAATTTACAGTAGGAAACTAAACTATATGTTTCGGGGTTAAAAAATAAATCAAACTACGATAAAAGTATGTGAGTTTTTCTTTTAACCAAAACCAAGTGTAAAAAAATAAAGAAAACAATATGGTGGAAAACTACGGTGTGGAACGTCACAGAGACCTTTCTCTTTCATCGAATTATCACTCTTGGTAGCTCTTTCTCTTTTCTCACTCACTCAAACAAAAATTGTATAATTACACTTTTCACCAAAAGATCGGTGTCCTTTATAAAGTGAAGATCGACCACCCACGATTTTCGACCATTAGTCATAATTCCCAATAAAAGAAAAGGAAGGTAAATCGTTGATTGATACAATTATTGTGAAAAAAGAGAGTTTGAGATTTTCATATGGATCAAAACAATATAATTGGGTCAATTGAGATAGGTGGGCCAAAAAGCCATCTTCACTAAAATAGTGGAGCTATACAAAAGCCAAAAATATACTCCTTCGTTTTTTTTAAATGATGTTAAGAGTTTGAGATTTACATATGAGTCAAAGCAATATAATTGAGTCAACTGAGATAGTTGGGCTAAAAAGCCATCTTCCCTAAAATAGAGGGGTTATACAAAAGCCAAAAAAATACTTCCTCCGTTTTTTTTTTAATGATATTTTAGAGTAATTTGTTAGAATTAAGAAATGATATGTATGGACAAGTATACCCTTTCTAATTACATCAATTTCATTTAATAGTGCACATTAAGTTTCAATTCTTTTCAAAATTAAAGGAGAGCATAATTGGAATAAACAGTGTAAAAATTATAAACATCATTTAATTATGTACAATAAAAAATTGTCTAAAACATCATTTAAAAAGAACCGAGGGAGTATGTAATTAATTCAAAATAATTGGGGTAAACTATAATTAAGATGAAAAAAAAACTCAATTTATATAAGAATTACGACCGGGCCTTTACAATACATGGTGCAATGCTTTGAGTATGCAACAAGAGGCCCAAAAAACTAACAACAATTGCTGGATGTGGCTTTCAACTATACGATATGGGGATAAGAATATGGGCTGGTACATAAATTTATGCATAATACAACCACTTAATTTGTAAGTGAAAGGCAAGAATTAAGGAATGAAAAGGAATGCATATTTCACAGGTCTTCCAATGAGGAGAAGGGTCGGATTTCAGCAGAATCCATTTCCCATAACTTCAACGACGCGGTCACGCTGACTCCGGTCGCGTTATTAAACACGAAAACACGGGCCGCGTTGTTGATGGCCTTCGTTGGATATAGTCTTGATGTGATCACTCTTCTTCCACCTTGAGCAAAGCTCTCCACGATCGAATGATCCACCTAAATACGTTTTTTTCCATAGTTTTGGTCATGTAGCAATTCAATTAAAAATAACTAGTGTTCAATAAAAAAAAGACGAGTTTTATCTGTTTTCGTTGTGACACATCTAACGAGCTTACCAATGATCTAATTGTGAACTTTTCGCCATCAAGAACAGGGACGCTGCTCCCATAAACTATTTTATCGACATCAGAAGCTTGCGACGACCTGTAAAATCAACGAACCCCGATTAAAGAAGAATTTCACAACAACTAAAATTGACTTAAAAATGACCAAATTCATGCTCAGGCAGCTAACATACAAACTAACCTTAACTCATCAGCACAGAAATGTGCCTCGACCGAGCCATTAGGCCCTTTCGCGACATAGAAATAAATCGGGGTAAACTCGTCTAGTTTTTCATCAGCAAGAACAACAATGCCAAACGGTCCCAAAACACCTCTGTTAGCAGCACCACCACTAGTAGGACAATCGTAAGCAATCGTATCCAATTCATCCATCGCCTCGAACGCCTCTTCGTCGATCTCAAACGAGGCAACTATGTCCAACTGCATCACACATGTGAAACAAAATGTTATACTTGGAAACTCTAATTACACACATGTAAAACAAAACTCTATAAATTGCTTCTAGAATCACTTATTTTTCAAAAGCCGTGAGATGGAACTTTGAAAATAAGTGATTCTAGAAGCAGTTTACAGAGTTTCAAAACACCCGTGAATCAAATTACACAAAACCTGTGATGGAGAGCCAACTGCAATAGGCACAATTGATCCAGGCCCAAGCTTCACATTAAACTCAACACTATCTTTCCTCAACTTCTCCACTTCTTCAACGGGCCATTGAAGTACATTACTACCCGTTTTCGCGTCGTAAACGACGCTTCTCGGAACCGACTGCACACAAGCCCATCCTTTCAACAAATCAACCTCCTCAGCATCACTTTCTCTAATCCACCCCCACAAAATCCTCCTCTTCTTATTTTGATCATAAAACGTCTTTGAAGCATAAAACTTCCCATAATCATATCTTAATCCAATACCCACATCCAAAACCGGGTCATCCGGGGTCCACTTATTCTTAATCGGGTCATACACCCCAAGTGAATAATAATCATTCTTATCATCATCCAAGCTCACTTTCATCACATGCTTCACCCCCGCCCCGTTGACCGAAGTGTCCAACCCGTTGACCTCGGTCAACGAAACCGGGTAAAAGTCAATACACTCCCACATACCCGTACCCGCAACTTCGTGCAAAAACCCATCCAACAACTCGTACTTCAAAAAGTCAACAGTCTCGTAAACAAGTGACACACTGGTCTTATTAACCTTAGAACCAATAGTAATCAGCCACTTGTCACCACCGGGGCTACGCCACGCGGTGGTGGGGTCCCTGAAATCCTTGGACCCAATTCCGGGCGGGGGGAATAAAACCGGGTTATTGGGGCTCTTGACCCAATCGAGGAGGAGGGGATCAGATACATTTGCGGGGTACGCTACACACTGCACCTGCACATCATCATGGGTGTCTCCGGTGTACAACATTACGATCTGACCGTCCGGGAGGATTGTGGCGGACCCGGTCCAGACGCCGTTCACATCGTACCATTGATCAGGGACCATGGCGTATGGGAGGTGGAACCAGTTGATTAAATCTCTTGAAACGGCGTGGCCCCATGTGATATTGCCCCAAATGGCGGATTCTTGATTGTATTGGTAGAATAGGTGATACCATCCCTTGTGAAATAATGGACCTGTCGATTATGCATCATTTTTTTTAGATATTTGTCATTGTCAAGTGTCAAATTGTGAAATTGTAATTCCATGTCATCATCTTTGGAGTTTTGCAATGTTACATTTGGTTTTATCAATCAAAATAAACATATGTGCTCATATAAGTCTTAACAAAAATTTCTAGCTAGTGGAACATCTACAAAATCTAAAACTTAAGGGCATGTTTGTTTTGGGATGGGAAATCCGGATTTGGAATTTCGAAACTCCACCCCGTTACACTTTGGGATTTTGATTCAGGATTTCAAAATCTCATCCTATAAATACCTATAAACCCTATAAAAGTCAACCCTATAAATACCTATAAACCACCTATAAAACCTATTATCCTATACTATAAAGTTAAATCATACCCTACATAAATCCCAAAACAAACAGAAAACACAAAAAGCATTATGATTTTGAAATCCACTAGATTTTGAAATCCGGATTTCAAAATCCTCAAAATCCCAAAACAAACATGCCCACCATAAACATTTCCCTTTACTTTTTCTAGAGGAGATTAGGAAAATAGTATAAAATGTGTAGTTAGTAATTGAGATAACAAATGTAAGAAAAAGAAGAAAGATACTCACTCTATCTATTAAAACTTTGCTTACTTGTTTTCATAATGTTTTTTAAAAAAAAATTATATTTTAATTATAAAAAATATATATGAGATATCTTGTTAATAAAATAGAAAAAATACTCAAAAGTTAACTATTTAAATAGAATAAACATATTTTTTTCTCAAAAAAATAGAATTGAACAAAGTTTTAGTGGACAGAGAGTATAAATTAGAAAAGATACAAAAAATAGTAAATTTTGTCATTTAAGAAATTAAGAAGCTTATGATGAAAAATCGAAAATAAGTAAGTCGAACGAAGTATTATTTTGATAGTAGTATTATTTTACTTTGAACACATTCAAATAATATAACAATCACTATTTCCACATCCACATGGTAATATAACAATATGCCAACATTTTCTTTTATAATAATAATAATAATACAAACAAGACTAAAATATTAATTTAATAAAAATAAAATCCAAACCGAAAAAACATGTGGGAGATGAACCAAATCTACAAGAATTGGGGTGATTGGTGCCCCCAGCAATTATGCAAAGATAGGCCCCTGATTGGTCCACGACTTAACACATGCCCACCACTCTTTTTTTTTCCAACTTTCCTAAATACACCCCTTTTTTAATATCACACGACACGTCACGTCAACTAGCATTCAGTCTACCTATTCTTTAGGTAATAAATCATACACATAAGACACTTATTTCAGAATGGGCATCTAAAAACCAAAGTTAAAAAAATGGCAGAATATTCAAACTTCACTGAATCGCCAATCAGACAATAGATACACAGTTGTAGTATTATTCTAATTTTTTTTTTTTTTTATAAAGTCATAAAAAATTGCTTACCGTTTGGATCTGCAGCAGAGCCCAAGATTCACGATCATCCCACAAAAGGAAAAAATAAAACGAAAATTAGGGTCAAAATCATATAAGGAAAATTCATAAATAAATTAATAACGAAATATAAAATAAAAATAAGAAATAATGTGACAATTAATAAATATGTGACACCTACCATTCATCCAATTTTTTTCGGGTTGAAAATGGAAAGAAGTCCTCTGCCACGATAGCATAGCATTATTCCAAGAAAATTGCACTCCTTGGCCGCCGCCGACTCGCCGGAATCCCTTCTCCGACACTCCCTGCGACACCCCTCTCGACGGAGAATGTCTAGCCGGAGATTCACCACTTGGATCGGATTGAGTGATGAAAAGAATTACGGATAAGAGCAAGAAAGATGCAAACAAAATGGTGGCCAAGGGCTTCTTGGACCGCCGTGGCTCCGCCGTGGAGGAGGGGCCGCCGGTTATGGGAAAGTAGGAGGCGTCGCCTTCGAGATCATGCGGCGGCGCCTGGGCGGAGGCGGTGGCCATTTGGTGGTGGAGAAGGGGAATGGTTTGGGAGTTGTAGAAATTTGTATATTGGAAATGATTTTTGGTGTGTTTAATAAATCAGAATTATATAGTAGAAGAGGATTGGGCAATATTGTGAGAGGATGTGTTGTGCTGAGTTGGCACTCTGTCAGAGAGACTGCAATAATGTAATAAAATAATTATAATATTATTAAATTAATAATAATTGTGATTATGAGATATAATGGTCCACAAGAAAAGAAAGTAAATCATTGATCTGTTTTATGATTGTGTCGCACATAATTGGCCTTATATCTATATTTTGATTGTGAAAATGCGTATAAGGAAAATAAAATGATTTCATGGATATTAGTAATGTTTGTTATAAGTTTACTAAAAATATATACATTTGAGATTTAGAAGCATGTTCTTCTTTAAGTTTTAAATTTTAAAGGTGTAAATAATTTTTTAGGGTTCAATCTATATAAAGGTTCTGACTTTAAATTGGTCCTCATAAGTGTATAGTGAAATTGATTGCTTGGATGAGAAGGGGTGAGTTCATATAGAGCTTTGTTCTGATTTTAAACGGGAGTCACACAAGTGAACGTTGAGATTGATCCCCTAAATTAATCAATCTTTGGACTAAATATAGAGACATTAAAAAAAAAAAAAAGTTCATGACTCAGGTTGTTATTAAGATATTACTCCATTCTATTTTTAAGTATCTTTTCTATTTTATTAATAAAATTAATTATCCATCAACAATATTTTTTATTCGTTATTTACAAACATATTTTTTATAATTAAAATATATTTAAAAATGATATATGTAGAAAAAGTAAATATACTTTTGATGAACAAATGAAATATACTTTAATTCATATCAATGACCTGTTTACATGACATGTTTTATTTTTATGATAAATTTTAGTATTAAAATAATTTATATAATACTAAAGTAAATAGTGTAGTGGAGTGGAGGGGATGTTTCTTGGATGATTTTATTTTACCCCAATTTTAAATTTAATGTAGTTTGGACTCGGTGACACGATGAATTCAATGTATATCTGCAGATTAAATCCTTATTCCATCAAATCAAATGCATGTGCTCAATTAAAATACGGCAACAATAATAATTAAATTCTCTTTGATTATTCAATGTGTCATCATATATATACAACATGTGAACACCACGTGGACAGTTTAATTTTTTTAGATCAAACACACCTAATCCGACCATTACATATGTTTATTTTTTACCTGTTAGTTTTATTTTTGTGAATTTCAAATACTATAATTCATATTTCATAACATAAAGAACAATTTAAGTATAAAAGCACAGTAAATTAAAGCTGGATTAGCTGTTGTTTCTTACTAATGCTTACAAAATTATTGTTAACAGTGGTCTAATAAAAGAAAAAAAGCTTTTAAAATCAAATAATGCAATGGGGCCCACAACGTGAGAACGTGCCACATCCTTCATTCATGTGAACCATGTGATGTTACTATTAATTTTAGTTGAAAATAATTCAATAAATCCATTAAAATGAGTGAGGGACAGATTTTAGGCAAAAGTTTGGCCACTTTCTATTATTCTGTAGTGTTCTTTTTCTGCCCTACCCTGAGTTAATACCGACAAAAAGAGGGAGCATTAAACTAATTTGAAATTTATTTGCTTTGGTGGTAATCACGTGTGCCCAGTAAGTTACTCTACTAATTTATTTTGGATTTTTCTCATAATTCGAATGAGTCACCCATTTCATTCAATTTTGATGTTACATATAAATGATTTACATGTGTTAAAGATTCAGTATGATGGAATGCCGATAAAACACGAAAAGAACATAAAATTGGATCGCTCATAATTGAAATCGTATAAAGTAATATAATTAATTTTAAGTGATTTGTATTGGGTCAATTTAGAGAATTTATATCAAAATATAAAATTTTGAAATATTTACCTTCAATTAAATTTTCTTCAACTTTCACTCTCCTCGCTAATTTGAAATAAATGAAAATTATTCATTGGATGTGTATGTGAACAAAATGTGGCAACCCTACACTTACTTTCACCTTTTTTTTTTTTTTAAAGGTTCTCTTATTTGGAAATTCTCTATTAATCTTGTTCAAAGTTATTTAAAGTATTAATCTAAATTATTCATCCCCAACATTTCAATCTGATCATTCATCAATTGCAAATATATATGTGCAGGGGGTTTATTAATATTTTCTTCACTTTCACTTTTGATTAACCGAGTTCTTCTATTATTTTTTATTGTCTCCTTAAATGGAAATTGATAATCGCCGCCTCTACTTTTATTTATGTTATTTTTATTCCAACTTTTCTACAGTTACTTTAATCGTTTTTCTTCTCGTCTTCTAGTGATCTTCTTCGTGTTATAAGCGGAGGAAATTTTATTTTTGGTCATGTAAGTTTAGGATATTCCAAAATAAATCCTTTAAATTTCAACTTTATAAAATACGTCCTATATGTTTCAATTTTGTCCTTTTTTTATCCAATTTCAATCCTTTATCTTTTGAAACAATTAAAGTTAATTAAAAAAGCTTCATGGATAAAAAATAATTAAATTTATTCAAAATAAAATTAGGCATGTAATCCATTTTTAATTGACAACCTATTTATGGAATAAAACTTCATTTCAATATTTTTTTTGACAACATCAAATTATATTGTTAAAATTAATTAATTATAAAATTATGTATAAAATTTAAATATAATTAAAAAATACAAAAATTAAAATTTCAACAAATTAATAGTATAGCGTAAAATTTGAAATTTTAAAAAATATATATTTAACCTGTATATAATTTTAAAAAATGAAGAAAAAAAAATTACACAATAAATATAATTTTAAAAAATAATAAAAATATATATTTATCTATCACTACATTACTTCCTGCCCATATATATATATTAATTTTACTTTATTGATTAAAAAGTAATCTTTAAAATATATATGGATTTTAAAAATTTTATTCTATTAAAAAAATAAAATGTTACAGCAATATATATTACATTATGTATATAAAAAAATAATAATAGAATAAAATAATTACTCCGTATAATTTTATTAATAAAACAAATTAATATATAAAATTACAAAGTAGAAACAACAATTTATTTAGTCAAATTTCTTAACATAATCCAAGAAATTTTCTACAGGAACTGAAAATATGCATTTATTAAACTACTCCATTTTCCTAATTTTTCAAATAATACTTTAATAATTTTAATTTGGAGCATAACAAATGCATATCTACTTGCACACAATATGATGAAAAAAATAACGTCTGCGTCTTCTCCCTTCTATAAACACGCTTCACAAATGAAATATAATACAAATATTATATTTACATAAATGGCATAATCTATACAATAGAATTTGACGCTGTAAAAAATAAAATTGAAATGAAGTTTTAATTATTCCATAAATTAATATGTTGTCAATTAAAAATGTATTGCATGTCTAATTTTATTTAAATAAATTTAATTAAGTTTGATTCATATATTTTTTTAATTATTTCAAAAGATAAAGGATTAAAATTGAATAAAAAAAGGACTAAATTGAAACATTAAGGACGTATTTTGTAAAGTTAAAATTTAAAGAATTTATTTTGGAATTTTTTAAACTTACAGGGCCAAAAATAAAATTTCCTCTTATAAGCGCATTACTTTTTTAAGCGATAGGTTCATAGTTTAAAATTTCTTCACGTTTTTACACCTTTTGTTTTTTTAATCAACATTGTTAATATTACTAGCTAATTGGATTTTTTTTTTTTTTATGGAAGTTAAATAGTGTTATTTCCAAAATTTTCTATAGTGATTCTTGAACGAAACCGTTTAACTAACTTTTTTTTATTTTTTTTTTAGAAAGTAGAGCTTTTATTAATTTAATTCTGCAAAAAGAAGATGCTCCAATCATTGGGATTCTAAACAAAGCAGCAGACCTGTATCTTTGATTCATGTCCAATAAGATCCATGTAGTCGCAGTTATAGACAAGTCATAGGCCCATTTAAATGAAGAGTATATGATGGGCGTTAAAGTCCAGTATGGTGAGCCCAGGTTTCAAATTTACCCAATACAGTTCGGTAGAGCACATAAATATGGGTCCAAAATTTACCCAAGGGCTCGGCTAAAACCCAATCGTGATCTTTTAGGAAAGGAATTGCCAAGTGTAAGCCCACCTGCGACCCTTTTGGGCCTCTCCAATTTAATTTAAGTTGGGCCACGGATAAATGCACCCCCAATTATTATGTGTTCACCCCTTAGATGTCTTCACCCCTCACATATGAGTCCACCCACCTCTTATTTTCCAAAATTACCCTCCTTACTCATAAACCCTAATTTTCCTCCTACCTCACCCTCTTTTTTAGATTTCTCTTCACCATGGTTCGATTTCGCATTCACTACTCAATATATGTGTAGTGTATTTCGTTTTCGGGTTTTTTTTTTTACAAAAATCGCGTTTTGCAAAAACTCAGCACTTGTTCGCCGAGTTTTGTGAGATTTTTCAGAAAAAAATTTCACGTTTTGAATCAAAACTCGGCCAACTTTTCCACGTTATGATTCAAAACTCGGCCAACTTTTCCACATTTTGATTCAGCACTAGTTTGCCGAGTTTTGAATCAAAACGTGAAAAACTTGGCCGAGTTTTGAATCATAACGTGGAAAAGTTGGCCGGGTTTTGATTCAAAACGTGGAAATTTTTTCCGAAAAATCTCACAAAACTCGGCCAACTTTTCCACGTTATGATTCAAAACTCGGCCAACTTTTCCACATTTTGATTCAGCACTAGTTTGCCGAGTTTTGAATCAAAACGTGAAAAACTTGGCCGAGTTTTGAATCATAACGTGGAAAAGTTGGCCGGGTTTTGATTCAAAACGTGGAAATTTTTTCCGAAAAATCTCACAAAACTCGGCGAACCAGTGTTGAGTTTTTGCAAAACACGATTTTTGTAAAAAAAAAAAAAATCTCAGAAACGAAATACACTTCACATATATTCATTACAACTACACAATCATGCAATAATACAATCAAATAACACAATAATAACATAAAAAATAATCAATTACAAAGAAATACTATATTTTGGGTGTGAGAGGAATGCAAAAAAAAAACTGTTTTTTTTAATTTGTGGATGGGGGTGAACTCAGCATACAGGGTAGTATAGTCTTTTTACCTATTAGTTCAAAATATATATTGGAGTGGGGGTGAAGACATAATATGTGGGGGGTCATTTATCCGTGGCCTTTAAGTTGGAGTATTTAGACGACCAATATTCCCACCCACAAATTTTATAATTACACACCGATATATGAACTCATTTCTTAAATTTTGAAAACAATATATGCATGCACCCACCTTAAACTACCAAATATACTCTCATACTTAAAAAAAATTGAGAATGTAAATTACACATATTCACCTAAACAAATTTGCGATTTTTTCTAAATATTTTTCACCGATAACACAAGTTCAATCAAAATTCAAAATTGTCTGCAAAATGGTCATTAAATTACTTCCTTAAATTGAAGCGTATACGACGCTTTGAAATATATGCATTGTTCTTGAAGTATAAAAATTCCCTCAAAAATCAAATAAATGTCCATTATCCAATATTTTTGATAAAAAAATACAATAAATTCATGATGTATCTCCTGAACAAAAACTAATGCTCCTATAAAAAAACATCATGAATTACTACGAAGAGACATCATGTATTACTATAGAGTATATTTTAAAGAATAGAATGACATAATTATTTAAGTGGAGCATCGTCTCATATATGAGACCGTCTTACACAAGAGTTTTACCCTACTCTCTTTAAGTATTTGGAAACATGCATGCACATTGAGAAAGTTCGAACAATTAATCAAACGGAAAGAAGTGGGAAATTCGTTTTCGATAATCTAATCAAGATAGATATCTTATTTTATTGATCATTTTGTCACATTATCTTGAATTCTATGACCAAATAGAGAGAGCACATAGTATTATAAAATTTGAAGACAAGGTATTTAGATTTATACCCACGAATATCTTGTCAAAATAGCTCACGTCCACCATTATCATATCTATCGTCACCCTTTTGGACCCCTTATCAACCCAAAGATATGACAAAACAATTAGTTTCGCTTATAAGGCCCGGACTAAATCTATTTTAATTTTTTTATAGACTCCAACATCCTATAAATTATTTTAAAATTTTATAAGATGTAAGAATTTATAAATTGCTAAAATGTTTGGAATAACTATTTTTATTTTTATTTTTTATAAAATTATTATGTTCCAATTTTTGTTGTTAAGTTGTTGCCACGTACACCATAAAAGCAACATTGGTTAAGATGTGGTCTTTGGTGCACCGCCTATAGGTTTCGCTGCTCCGGGAGCTCTGGCCTACAATGGTGAAGATTCACCGCACATGGATGCTAATTCCGAATTTTTTATTTTGGGTACGAAAAATAATAAGTAAATATAGAGTACTATTCAAATTAAAATACGATTACAATTGAATTCGTTAGATCTTCCTTTATCTAAAACAATTTACGACATCATCATTAAAATAATTGTAATTTGATATAGAAGGGAGGTGAACTTTGATGAGAAAAAAAAAGTGAACCTCCTCCCGAGCTTTGGAATCTAATGGCATACACACATCCTAAAATTAACTAAATGAAAACCAAAAAAGTTGTAAGTTTCTGAAAGTTGGATCCATCAATTTAATATAATAAGATGTGTGTGTGTTTTTTTTTTTTTAAAGAAATAGAAAAATTGCTACCAAAATAATTTAATTTCACATGGATGGAGTTAAAAAAAAAAAAATCCATTAATTACTATGGAGAGGCAATCAATAAAATGGATCCTTATCTCATGGATTTCAGAGTGAAAAACTTATATAAATTTGGTTTATTTAAGTTTTATAATGAACTCACTCTCATTATTTAGTACTCCACCCGTTTCAAAAAAATAGTTATATTTAACTTTACACACAAATTAAGAAAATTTAATAAATAATGTACTAATTTTACCCTTAAAATCTTATACTTCAAAATTTGTTAAGCATTAATTATTCTTATTAATTAGAGGTGAAATTAACAATAAAATATTTAATACTACATTAAAAGAGAAAATGTAATTATAATTTGGACATAAAAAAAAATATGTAGCTATCTTTGTTGACACTTTTTTTTTCGACACCAAAGCAATCTAGTTATTATTAGTGCATTGGCACGAAAAGGTGGGAAGCCCTTCCACAAAGTTTAGAGGGTCGTTCCAGTAATGGGAGGCCCCGTGTGAACGGGAAGCCCGAGTAAATTTGTGTGCCATAGAATTGGCATCCCTTTTGACAAATAAGACTGAGTATTGTGTATTGGAAAACATTTTGGCTCTACAGGTCGCGACTATGTCGCCAAGCACTGTGTTGTCGTTGGAAGAGGAGTTTATTGCATCGATGACGGTTTTGGCATCCCCCTCGAATTGCACCTGGTTCCACCCTTCTTCTATTGCCCAGGTGATGGCTTCAGCTTCGTCGACCTCCATGTTACCTTGGTAGAGCTTCGATTTTACCTTCAGGAACAAACCCTCGTTGTTTCTCGCTACCATGCCTATTCCCGTACTATGGGAGTCTGCGAACAGGGCCGCGTCCACATTGATTTTGATAAAACCTGTGAGTGGGGGGTGCCATGCTGCGCATTTTGGGACGGTTCTCAATACTTGGCTTGATGCGGGGGAGGAATGAGCTGCATTCCATTCTGCCGAGTATGTGACAGATGTTGACACTAGGGCTGTTACACGAACCGAGCCGCTCGTGAGCTCGGCTCGGCTCGATAAGGCTCGAGTTCGGCTCGGCTCGTTCGTTAAATGAGCCGAGCTCGAGCTCGTTAGATGCTCGATTTACTAACGAGCCGGCTCGAGCTCGACTTATTAGGCTCGATATCTAATTTTTTTCTTTTATTTCCATTAGGCTCGTTAGGCTCGGCTCAGCTCGATAGGCTCGTTAGGCTCGTTAGACCCTTTAACGAGCCGAGCCGAGCTCGTTTCTTAGCTCGCCAATGTTATCGAGCCGAGCTCGGCTCAGCTCGATAAGAGCTCGAGCCGAGCTCGAACTTCAAATACTCGGCTCGGCTCGAATAACAGCCCTAGCTGTCACTGCGTTGATCGGGGTCCGTCATTGATTCTCCCATACTTTGGAGTTCCTTTCCTTCCACACTTGCCATAAGATCATGACAATATTTGCGGTTACTGTTTTAACAGGGCTGTTCAGCAGGCTGAACAGCATCTCGTTGAAGTTTTCGGCGCGTTCAGCCGCCATCTCTAACTTCGTCCCTAGGCCCGATAATCTCCAGCAATTGGCGGCGAATTCACATTCATAGAATATGTGCCAGTTTGATTTAGTGCTTGTGTTGCATAAAACACAGTGGCTATCAATGACAACTCTTCTTTGGAGGAGGTTTACTCGGTTTGGGAGGACATTTCTAGCGATTCGCCAAACGAGGTCCTTGACTTTTGGCGGAACCATTAACTTCCAGATTAGGTTCCATTCCCCTTCACTCCCCTACGGTTCCGGGGATATCATTTTTGCTACTCTCTTGTATGCCGATCGTACAGTGTACCTCCCACTTTTATCGAAGTGCCACATAACTCTGTCGACTGCGTCCCTCGAGGGTAGCGCCACGTTCATGATTCGATCAGCGTCTGCTGGTAGTAGCTCCTGGATTAATTCGCTATCCCATGTGTTCGAATCTGTGTCAATAATTGCCGAGACATGCAATTCTTCAAGGCCTTCAACTTCATCAAAATGGACTTGAAAGTTGTCGTCGTCCCGTATTCAGGGAGTGTGCCATATACGGATGCTGTTTCCGGATCCTATTTTACATCTGACTCCATTTCGGACGAGTTCTTGGGCTGCGTGAATACTTATCCGGGTATAGCTAGGATTCCAGTCGTGTTTCGCATCGAGGAAGTCTGAATTTGGGAAATATCTAGCCCCTGGTGTTGTATATCCTCAGTACGTCCTCTCTTTTTTTGCTCCAGGAACTCAAATGTGGCAATCATTCCATCAACATAGTTGGAGTTGAAGACGGCATTGTTGGTAAGTGTGTCGCGAGATTGCCTCCCCCAAGGGGATGTAACTGCTCCTGAATTGGGGTGATTGAATGGGTGGTTGACTGCCAGGGCTGAGGTTTCGCCCCTTTCCATATTTGGGCCTTGATTGGTTTGATCACCATTAATGTCTAGGCTGTAGTTACCTTGATTCCCGTCCTCAGTCGCAAAAGCGTCGGCCTCCCCGTCGGAGTTGTCATTTTGGCTTAGCCATTTGTCTCCTGGGAGGGTTGGGTTTCTTCTATCTGGAAGCCACCAGTTCCTTGCCCCAGTTTAATTTCGCGTTCTCATCGTTCACCTCGAAGTACACCGAGCAAAAGCTTATGGTATGGTCAATGTGCCCACAAAAAAAGCAGAACCTTGCAAGGCGTTCGTATTTGAACGTTACCTTGGTGGCCCTTCCGTCTGGATGACGAATCACTTTGTGTCGTTTGAGGGGTGTTCTAGTGTCAAATTCGATACGGAGGTGCATGAATGGTCTCCAGATGGCTCCTTTGTTTGAGGTGTCGTACCCTATGAATTTGCCTATAAAGTTCCCCAGTGCTACCCCAAATTCTTCGGAAAAGTAGCCGATTGGAACATCATAGACCTGTACCCAGAATGGGACCGTCGTTAGGGGTATCGCGTTTGGTATTTCTCCTATGGATAACCGGTTGATAACTATCAGATTGGAACCAATCATCCATAGGCCACACGTTGTAATTCTAGCGATGTCCATCTTGTGGTTGAATTGGGCCAAAAATCTGTCATTCCCGATATCTTTGATGGCCACTCCCCTCGCTGGTCTCCAAAGGCTAGCCAGCCGACTGCAAGTTAGGTTGAAAGAGAGGTTGGGGTTAGTGAGAAACCTACCCACGATGCTGAGGTGCACAGTTACTGCGTTGTTTTGGGTATTGGGGGCATCGAATACCAGTTCCTCATTTTCATTGGAGATATTTAGTCTGTCCATGGTGTGTACATCCAGCTTTCAGTTGCCTCGTTAAATAGCCTTCAATTGAGCGTCGATATGATGGCCCGATCTCAAATCGCGACTAACCGGTGTGGTGAATCGTAAATCCCTGATTTGTGGCAGATCAGCGGCGCATGGTGATTCGAAATGATTTGATTACCAGTAGAATCGTCGGCAAATCTGTAAGATTCGGTGTATCAGAGTGATACGGCTCTCAACGCCGGAGAGAAATCTTGACCAAAAAAACGCACTCGTAACCAAACAAAATTTCATCTTTGTTGTTACTTGAAATGAATAATAAAGAGAATCAAATATTTTTTAAACCGTAACATTACATAGGACTAGGAGTACTAAATAACACTCTCAAGCTACTCGATTTCAGAATACATATGCAACTTTAATTTTCACATCACACATACTTCGAATCATCTTAACTTCTACTATATTATACTAATAATTTATATATAAAAATCCATTTTCCTAGTATATTGCTTTGCCAATAACCACAGAATTTCCGTAACCATTTCCCTGCCCATTATAAAACTGAGGCGCGAATTGGTTAGGAATTTTCACGGCCGCTTTATGGCCAGCGGTGGGGTACTTAGGCGGCCTTGAAGACCGGCGGACGGGCGAGACCGGGGACCACGGTTGTACGCAGCCGGAGCACAACGGCGATTTTGGCGGCGAGGGAGACGGAGACACGCTCTTTAAGATTTTGGGGGCGGAAAGGAAGATCCTCATTTTTGAAGACGGCGGCGCCGCCGCCGCATAATCGTACTCCTCGATGAGATTAGCGAGATCCTCGTCGGAGGTTATCGATACTAAAGCATCCAAGTCCTCGGCGGGCAATTGGCACCTCAGACTCACCGTCACTGACGAACCACACATTTCCCCCATTTTCACCACCAAATCTACAAATAACACAAACCAAATTTAATTTAATTGTTGGAAATTAGGGGTTTTAGACAAAAATTATTTGATGGACTAAACGTTAATTATCGAGAAATTAAAGGTGCTATAGTCAATTTATTAATATTTAAAGTCTTAAAATTGAATTTGGGTGATTGAAAAATTAATTTATTAAGAATTCTAGATTCGTTGTTACTCCGTTGTACAGTGATGTTACTCTATCAGAGTTAGTAAGCCGTTTTACCTATATGACATTATGTCAATGTTGTGTGACAATACCAGAGTTTAAAATAGGTAAGTGAGAAGTTTATTAAAGATACGAGTAAGGAACTAACCGGCAAATGAAATAGAGATATCGACGGAGAGGATACGAGTCTGGCCGCCGTGGTAACGGAGCTTGCCGTCGGGGTAACGGGGGAGAATCCGGCCACCGTAGCTACACAAGAACTTAACAGGCTTCAGAGTCGCAACAGAGATTCCACCCATGATTTTAATTTGTGGGGCCACTTTTCTTTTCTAGTATGTAAAGAGAAAGGATTGGGTGTTGAAGCGTGAGGTGGATACAATTGAGGACTTATTTATAGATAATTTTCAGTTCAATAGAAACTAAAAAAACCAGATACACTCCTCAGCTTAGGTCGACTAGATATTTATTCATATCCTCTTGCTCGTGGGTCCCAATATAGATTACCTTTTTTTTCCCTTCAATTGGCAAATGAGAATAAAGTTTGAATATGATATTAATTAGTATGATATCACTTGTCCTCATAAATTAGAAATCAAAGTACTATTTCATAAAATGATAGTAGTATTATAAAATGGGCACCAAGGCTAGGTCTCAGTGGAATTGATTATATATATGAAATTGAGTTGATTAAATCAACAGTCAATAGACTATTGACTGTTAATTTGGTCAACTTTTTTTTTTCCGTACACTTTTCAATTATTGTGACTTACACTTTTAATAAATAATAAAATAAATAAATAATGATCGATTAAACTTGCAACTGGAACAAAATAAAATAAAAATTGAAACATAATTGATTAAATTAAAAAAGTGATAATTAAGTGGACTAAATTAAAAAGGTGGTAATTTAATGGACTAAACAAAATTAATCCCAAATTGTCATTATGCACTCATTCAGTCATTCTTGAATTCAACAAATCTTGAAACATTACTTATTTTGAATGTAAGAAAGTAGTATTATGTTATGAAAAAAAGTTAAAAAAACTGATTTGATTAAAGTATTTGAAAGATTTTGTCATATTCGGCGGGCAGGAACTAAATTATGTAATATTCCACTAACAAATTTTTTTTTTTTTTGAAAACAACAAATTTCTTTTCTTAACAAAAAAGAAAATAGAAAGCGCGTAGACTGAACTTAAGATATTTATTTGATCAACATAGTGAAATTGCTGCATGTCGGCCGTTATGGAAGGATCCCTATTCATGTTTTTTTTTTTTTTTATATAAAGTAAAGGAATTATATATCACGCGGGTACCCAACCCATGTACAAAAGATTTATGTTACATTAGATGGAATTACATTGCCGCCTATTCTCATGCCATTTAATCTATAAAACAGATAAACGGGTCATGAAACCAAGTTGAGACAGATGAATTCGGAACCAATAATTTGTATCCTCCAACCCACGTTCATAAATTTATCTTAATGCTCTCCAGAGTCTTTTTAATGTCTTGACGTTCCTCCGTAAATCTCTTGACATTTCAATTTTTTCATTGTTCTCAGATGACATGTGCCTGAACCGCGAGCTTCACTGTGTTGAAGTGCGTGAATGGTTATGTCAGAATGAGAAACTATGCTGACCTTAAGTCATTTGTAACACTCTTGCCAGACCGTTGTTGCATAAGTGTAAGATAAATTTTGAATTTCACTAATTACTTTATTGGTAAGTATTACTAGTCAATTCTTTAAAAAATGAACTTCATTGGTGGTCATTTCCCCAACGAGGCTTGATGTTGATGCACCAAGAACCTATGGTCTCTGTTGTTGTTCACTAAAATCAAGCTAATTATACTAATTAACTAATAGTGTTATGTGAAAACAATTAATTAAAATTACTAATATTGTTTAGTGAAAATAATTGTCCTCTATTTTGTGAAAACACTAATGGTATGATTAACATGACTAAATGAAATTATGATTGAATGATTACACTCATGGATGAAATGAATGTTTGAATTAAATGAATTGAGAATGACCATGATATATAGATGCGTATAAGTATATAAAACATTGAACAAAATTTATGGGCATTTCTCCAATACACCACATATCATGAACATTCTTCATATAATAGCAAAAAACCATATAACAAAATCTCTGTGTATTTCTTGCACATATATATTGGGTTTGTTTATTACCAATTTAAAGTTATCCTCTTGCGTAAATTAAGTATTAACCACAACAACAAAGTAACAAAAGACCAAACAATGAATAAAAAAAATCCTCAAACTCTAGAACTCTTTCAGCAGAATCACGGCACAACCACTCTTTTCTGGAGAATGAACAGGGAGATAAATTTCACTGAAAATTGCAAAGTAAAAAATCGCAAACCGAAAACAGATGCCAAACAATGAATCAAAACCAAACTAAAAAATTGCTCAATTTCATCATCATTATTAAGACTAAACATGAGCCTCTCTATTAATACTGAGTTGCCCTATCCATTGTCCGTGACGTGTGACGAAAACGTAAAAATGAAGAGTGAGAGAACAGGCGGAAGTGCTACCCTTTTGAGTTTTTTTGATTATTTATACTACGTCCTTATTGAATCCAACTCGTGACTGAACCCGTTGTGAAGTGACCGAGTCGAGTGACGGTCGGGCGGCACCGAAACCTAACACTTCCCATAAAAATAAAATTATTTAGACAACCCTCCCCAAATTGGATCACCTCGTCATACTCCATTCATAGAATGAGGTGAACTCAGTACCCGTTTCGTTCAATTCATTATCACTTTGGCCCATTAAGCCCAACCCTTTAGCCCCAAATTGTTTTCCTTGCCGTTTTAATAATTTGAAATTATTGGTTTCAAATTAAAAAAAAAAAATTGAACACGATTGAATTTTTAGTTGAATTATCACAGAGTTAACAATTTTATTTATTTTTCGCTACCGAATAATTATCATGTAAATCAGTAAAAGGAGTTAAAATTCCATTAATTTACTATTTACAATAGGTATCCCTCAAATCATTTCAACTTCAAATCCATTTTTCTAGTATATTTGCTTTTAGCTATAACCAGATAAATTATGCTATTGCCAGATGTTGCCGTTATGGATGAGATGAAAAGCGCCGCAACCATTTCCCTGCCCATTATAATACTGATACGCGAATTGCTTAGGACTTTTTCCGGCAGCTTTCCGGCTAACCATAGGGTACGCCGGCGGCCTTGAAGGCCGCTTGGCGAATCGGCGAGTGGCCGAGACCGGTGACCTAGGTGGTACGCCGCCGCCACTGTAGTAGAACGGCGATTTTGGCGGCGATAAGTCGCTACTGCAAAGCGAGGCAGAGGAGGGAGGCGGAGACACTTTTTTTAATGTTTGCGGAGTGGAAAGGAATGCCCTAATCTTAAAGGACGGCGGCGGCGCCACCGTAGCGGAAGCGGCGTAGTCGTATTCCTCGATTAGATGAGCGAGATCCTCATCGGAGGTTATCGATACCAAAGCGTCCAAATCTTCGGCGGGTAATTGGCACCTCAGATTCACATTCACAGAAGAACCACACATTTCCCCCATTTTCACCAACAATTCTACAAATTGAACAAAACAAAATTAACAAATAAATTTAGAAATTAAGGAATATATATACAGATCTAAGTAAGGAACTAACCAGCGAAGGAAATAGAGGAATCAACGGAGAGGACGCGAGTTTGGCCGCCGTGGTAACGGAGCTTGCCGTCGGGGTAACGGGGAAGAATCCGGCCACCGTAGCTACACAAAAACTTCAGGCTCAGATTTTGAGATCTACCCATGGTTTAATTCTGTGGGTCCTGTTGATTGCTTTTCGAATCTGAAGAAGAAGAGATTCAGAAGAGGGTTTTTTGAAGCATAATGTTTATTCAATTGAGCACTTATTTATACACAATTTTCAGTTAGAAACCAGATAAAGATTGATTCCCCCTTGCTCGTGGGTCCCACTGGGTTAACTATTTTTTTATTTTATTTTATTTTCTATTCTTTTTTTCCCTTGACTTTGATAGGAAGGTATCATTTTCTTATCCAAACTTAATTTTCTTAATTGTAACCACTAGCAAGAGAAGTTCTTTCGGGAGGGGAACCACAATGGATTTGAAAATGATATTAGTGTATGTAGATGTTTTTATGTGCTAAGGAATTTTTACTAACAAGCAAAGATTTATTTTTGTATTTAATGTGTATTGGTTTATCTTCAATAAATAGTCTATTTGCTTGTTGAATTTGGATTGGGTTTATTACATGGTTAAATGCTCTATAAGTGTGGCAAAAAAAAAAAAAAAAATCTATATGTAGTACATGCGAGAACTTGTCATTTAAAACTTAGTGCTTAAGTATATATTTTATACCCGATGAATAAACTGATTTATTCGTCTAAGGGGATAGCCACGTGGAATTAAGGAGCTCACTAACTTAGTCGGGTGACTAATCAGATATTAGTCTTTTAGGTGGATGAATAGGTTTGTCGAGATGGTGTTGATGAACAACCTTCGAACTGTTAACACATGATTACTAGTAGAAAAAATTGTTGCAAATAAGTTTAAATTATTCCAAATATTATGTGAAAGAATTGGAAAAAATATAGGAGATAAAATTTTATGTAAACCAGTTTTACTGTACAATTAATTTACATTTGTGTATTTTTAATTAATATTAACTATTTTTTAAAATGTATTAGCTTGATAGTATACTTATTTAATTAGAAATAATTAAATTAGTTTATTACGAAATGATAGTTGCAACTTGCAACCCACTTTGTATTGTGAAATTATTTTACATTATATTCACTCAAACTAAAAGAAGAGTCTAATATTATTGAAAAAAAAATGATTCTCCTTTGGGTAGAGGATATTGAGCTAATGAATATAATTGATAATCAAATTGTGTAGGGGACATTGGGCCAATGTAGGCAATTGATACCTAATCAACGAATTTAATCCCTTTTCCAATAATAATAATAATTATAAGTCGTGACTAAATTGTAAAAATATAGTATACTCCATAGCCCCATCACTTTGCATATAACTCTTTATTACCAAACTTGTAACCATATCCATATATATACTCCATAGCCCCATCACTTTTAACAATATCAAATGTATTTAATTTGAACATACTATTTTGAGGAAAAAGGCAAAATTTTGAGAAATTATTTGCATTTATCCCTTTTATCAATAAAGGAAAAACGACCTAGTGGCTTGCGTAGGCTGAAAAATTATAAAAAAATATTATACACTTATGAGTTATGGGACACTTAAACCAAAAACCCCATGGATGGTCCTGCACTTGAAGGAGGAAGACTAGTTTGTTCCGGGTGTGTCTCTTGTGCACTCGAGTACATGGTGTACTTGAGTGGATTTTGACTGGTCAACTGTTGATCGTTGATCGGTCAAACTTTGACTTTTATTTTTTCCAATTTTTTTTTGATTCTTTTTTTCGATTTTTTTTTATACAGAAAATTTTCATTTTTCAATGTTATTTTCAGCTATATTAACATACGCTTTTCAGTTATAGTATCATACACTTTTCACTTATAATAACATACAATTTTCATTAATATATAACTTACACTTTTCATTAATAGAACACACATTTTTCAGTTATATTCATTAATAAATTATACACTTTTCAGTTATAATAACATACACTTTTCATTAATATATAACTTACACTTTTCATTAATAGATCATACACTTTTCAGTTATAATAACATACACTTTTCAGTTTAAGAACATACACTTTTCATTAAAAACAATGTTGCACTTTTCAATATAGTAACATACACTTTTCATTTAAAAAATAAAGATGCACTTTTCAATATACTAACATATAATTTTTCAAAATAAAAATCGAAAAAAAAAATTCGAAAAAAAAATCGGAAAAAAAAAGTCA
Organism: Galeopsis tetrahit; assembly: GCA_963675135.1. Classification (NCBI taxonomy): domain Eukaryota; kingdom Viridiplantae; phylum Streptophyta; class Magnoliopsida; order Lamiales; family Lamiaceae; genus Galeopsis; species Galeopsis tetrahit. The sequence continues at coordinate 85,804,542 of OY776127.1, forward strand.
AAATTTGACCGTTAACCAGTCAAAGGTCAACAACTGACTAGTCAAAGTCCACTCAAGCACACCATGTACTTGAGTGTATACAAAGACTTTGGCTTTGTTCTAGGTCACTATGGGGCGAGTCTATGGACATGCTTTATGTGGGAGATTTGGAGTACGAGAAACGAATTGAGATTCAAAGGCATGAGGCAAGAAATCAAGAAAGTCGTGGAGAAAATAAAGATAAGCACGTGGACTTGGCTTGGGAGGAAAAATGTTTTGGTTGCAAACTCATCTCTATCGGCTTGATTTTGCAATCCATTTTTGTGCATCATCGAGTAATAGTCTCATAATACCAAAAATGATTCTATAATCTATTAGATAATATATGTACATAATTGGGTTGAATACCCATTTACTCGTGATTAATGAAATACCTTTTACTCGTTTAAAAAGAAAATTATGGGGCGAGTCTGAAACGGATATGTCCTGTTTCAGAACTCGATCCATCAGAAAATTCACGAACTTAAGATTCACCCCGTCCCACATGAGAATCATTGGATTCAATCCGTCCGATCTATTTTTTTAAAATTATTTTAATACATATGTAACTTTATTTTAACATTATTTAAACTAAAATATATAATTGTTTACAATAATGTTCATATTCATTTTATACTAAAAACTATATATAAAATATTTTTAAACAAACATAATACACACATATCATATTACAATCCGTATCATATCCGTTTGAGCGAGTTCAGAACCGATCCAAGCAAATCAGATTTCATGTGGATCCGGGATCGGGTTCAATGTGGGTCCGGCTGTGACACGTGCCATTTGGCCCATTGTGATCACTATTTTGTTTGAATCAATAAAATGAGTCCCTTCAATTCCTATTTATTAGTATGATGCTTATTGCTTTGCTTGGTCCCCGCAACAAACTGTCCCAGATTACTTGGATAGACATATGCCCGTTACAGTATTTATCTTCTTTCTTTGGTTGGAAAAATAATTGAATTATTAAAGGATGAAATAAATCGATATCTAATTGGGATATATCATATATGCCAAATGGCAAACTGCACCCTGACCTTTTCAGGATTTTCATATAAGTATAATTTTTTTACTATCACAGACATAAATATATATTTTTAATCTCTGGAAATTTTCATATAACAACTGGACAATGAATTTAATAACAGTTTTTAGTGAAATTACAGAAAAATTTAAAACTAGTGTGTGGATTCGAAAATCTTGAAGATGGAAAAAATAATCAAAGGATTCTAAGACCTTTCTTCTTCTTTCTTTTTTTTTTTCAAGTTGAGTCTTAAAACTGGTGTGGGTTCAAAAATCTTGAACATGAAAATAATTATCATCCCAAAATAGTCAAGGAATCCAAGGCTCTTTGCAAAACATTCCTAGTCGAGTATTAAAAGAAATTCAAATTTAATCTGGTTTTAAATAAATAGATGTAAGATTTTTTTATGACTGACTCATTGTTACAGTGATAGCTAAAATTTAGAGTAGATTAATTTCATCCCCGTCCCTATATACCGTTTGATAGATTAGATTAACAGTATATAATACTTTTAAATTTGCAAATTATAAAATATCATCGTAATTTCATATAATCGGTCTTATCGATCAAACATCAAACATATTTATATATATGATAGGACATAATGATGTCATCTCATCTGTAGTTAATTCATCCTCATAATTTATTCAGAAGCGATTTAGTGAAGGTCTTGATTGCAGAAGAGATGATCTTAAGATCTGAAGAAGGTCTGACCTATTCATTTTGATAACTCACCCATCGGACTTCAGTTCTGAAATTGATCTCACGTGACTATACCACGTTCCGGGAATAACTCAACTCATGAGTTCTTTTAGATAATCCTTTTGTCCTAGACAGCTCACTCAAGTGGTCCCCTTGTACTATGTGTACCTTCTCTGCAAAATACTCAAAATATCTCCTAAAAATCAGATTTCTCTCATTCAAAAATAACAGAATGGCAGTAAAGGACGATGAGGTGGCATGGTCCCTCCGATTTAAAACCCTAGTTTTTGTAATTACGACATTGCCCTCACGTCTTGAAGGTATAAATAGTATCATTCCCACATTTGTAAAGGTTAACTCTCATTTTTTCTAAACTCTCTCTCTCTCTCTATGCATTTTTACACATAATCTGTTCATTTGGATATCCACTGACTTGAGCGTCGGAGGGCCGTCGCCGGAACCCTCTCCGGCCCGGTTTTGCTGCAAGTCCACCATTTCCAGACCTTCATTTGACCACTCAAGCAACATCATAGGATTCCCAAAGGATCAAACTAGGTATTGCCATATCTTATTCATTCTTACGGGTAGTTCATACCTGAACTCCTTTTTGTTTCATCAAATGGCGCCGTCTGTGGGAAACCGAGCTGAGGCGTGAGGTTTCTCTATATATCTATTTTCTCAAAAAGGGGACATGAGGTTCCCCTAAAAAACTCGCATGATGTGAATATATCTAGTTTGAATATTTGGTTGTTTTCTTCTTATCAAACTAGCCATGGATGATCAAGTATCTAAGAATCTAAATGAGGCATTTGAGGGCGTGGCCATCGCTGCTGATAAGGGTGTGGCGGGAGAGACCTTAGCACCAGACGGGGCACCCATAATGCCATCCTCTTCCAGGGGCCCGGTCATCACGATGACAGTCGAAAGTTTGAGAGAGTTAATCAACTCGGAGGTGGCACGAGCTTTAGCTAACAGAGAAGTTCCCACCATAGGCACTCCTATCACTCCAGGAACTGTTAATGTCGCAGAGGAGCCCCCTAATCCGAAGAAAGCTGCTCCTAATCCAGGTCTGAAAACTGTCTCTCCTGGAGAGGAATCAACAGAGGTGATATCCATCCCACCTCCTGGAGCTCCAAGTCCAAGGAAAAGGAAGGAGAGAGCAGCACCTCCGGTGACGAGGGAGGAGGAGGACAGCTCAGGAGAGGAATATGTTCAATCCTCGGCTCAAGATACTGTGAATACAGAGATCATTGCTCTGAGAAAGGAGATGGAGGAGATGAGAAAGATGTGTGGTAAGGAGGTCACCTCAGGAGGCAGAGGAGTCCATTCACCTTTCTCGTCACAGATCCTTTCAGATCCCTTGTCACGAAATTTTAAGACATTAACATACGAGTACGATGGCACCTCTGACCCTCAGGAACATCTCTTACGGTTCCAGAATGGTGCCATACTCCATCAATACACTGATGGGGTCATGTGTCGTGTCTTTCTTACGACCCTGACGAAAGCAGCCCAACAGTGGTTCGCCCAGCTCCCACCTAACTCCATTCGCTCGTTTGAAGAGATGAGTTCGTTGTTCTTGCATCAATTTGCAAGTGCCCGCAGACAAGTGAAAACTTCATTGTCTTTGATGAGTTTGAAGCAGAGGACAGGTGAAGGATTAAGGACTTATTTGAGTAGATTCAACAAAGCTGCTCTGGAGGTTCCCAATGCTACGGGAGAAGTGAAGATCAACGCTCTCACTCAAGGGTTGACAGAGGGAGACTTGTTCAAATCATTGGCTAAGCATCCGCCATTGACGTTTGATGAGCTGTTAGCCAGAGCTGAAAAATATATCAACTTAGAGGAGATCCAAAATACTAAGAGAGGGGAGGACAAATCTTTTGGTTTGAAGAGAGAAGCCAGAGGAGAAAAGAGAAGAAGGTATGAAGAGAAGGGATTCAGATCTGAATCTAGATCCTTCAGTCACTACACCCCTCTGACCAAACCACATTCGCAGCTGTTGGAGGTAGTACAGAACCAGCCCGGGTTTAAATTTCCATACTCTGCTAAGGGAGGGCCGAAGAATCCCAGATCTGATACGTTCTGTAAGTATCATAATGATTATGGTCATGACACAGACAAATGTCGTCACCTGAGGGATGCCATTGAAAGAATGATTAGAGAAGGGCAGTTGGCCGAGTATGTGAGAGCAGAGAGGGACAAGCAATATGGGAAGAAAGATGATAGAGGAAAGGGCAAGGAGCCAGTAGTTCCAACTCCGAAAGATGTCCCTCCTCCCAAAAGAGGTAACATAACAATGATTACTGGTGGTCTGGTTAATGGGGATTCTAACAGAGCTCGAAAAGCTTTTGTTAGAGAAGTAAGCACTTGGGGAGCAGAAGTGCATAAAGTAACAGAAGTGAGTGGGATGCCAGAAATTCATTTCGGACCTGAAGATATGGGAAATATTATGCAACCTCATAGTGATGCCCTTGTGATCACAGCGGAAATCGGAGGATATGACGTGGCTCGTATCTTCATCGACACAGGAAGTTCGTGTGATATAATATTCAAAGAATGCTTCGAAAAAATGGATCTGAATGTCAAGGTGGTCCCAGTCAAGACGGCCTTGTACGGATTTGTGGGAGGGGCAATCCAGCCTCTGGGGCAGGTTACTCTGCAGTTGAGAATTGGAGAGTATCCAGTGCAAAAGGTTAGGATGGTGGATTTCCTGATTGTGGACGTTCCTTCATCATATAATGTTATCATGGGGAGACCTGCACTCAATTCGTTACAAGCGGTGGTATCCACATATCATATGAAGATGAAATTCCCTGTAGGGGAGGATGTAGGCGAAGTTTCTGGAGATCAAACCAGCTCCAGGAGGTGTTATGTGGATACTATCATTAAAGCAGATAAGACGTTTAAAGGAGATCAAAGTCGGGGAGATGATCCTAGTGGAAAAAGGATGAAGGCTGAGGAGATGATGGATGTAGGCTGAGGAGATCAAAGGCCTATATATTATGTGAGCAAAATGTTACAAGGACCAGAAGAGAGATACTCAGAGCTGGAAAAATCAGCACTGGCAGTGATGGTAACAGCTAGAAGGCTTAGGCCTTACTTTTTAGCACACAAGGTGGTAGTAAGAACCAATCTCCCATTGAGGCAAACAATGGGACGGCCGGATCTTTCGGGGAGAATGGTGAAATGGGCTGTGGAGATAGGAGAATATGATATAGAGTTCGAACCCAGAACTGCTATTAAGGCGCAAGCCTTAGTAGATTTTATTCAAGAAACTACTCGACCTTTGGAGATGAAGGAATGGAGAGCATATGTAGATGGTTCATCTACCGTGTCAGGGAGTGGTGCAGGAATCGTAATTATCTCCCCAACAGAGGAGGAGTTACAATTTGCTGTTAGGCTAGGATTCAAAGCTTCTAACAATGAATCAGAGTACGAAGCCTTAGCTAGAGGAATGAAGATGCTAGCTGATTTGGGAGCCCAGAAGGTGAGGATTTTCTCTGATTCGCAGTTGGTGACTCAGCAAGTCGCCGGATCATATGAAGTAAAGGATGAGAAAATGGTCAAATATGCCAGAGTAATAGAAAACATGAAATCCAAGTTTATGGAGTTCATCTTAGAACAGATCCCCAGAACTGAAAATATGAAAGCTGATTATTTGGCTAAGTTGGCTAGTTCTACAGAAGAAGGAGTCAGGGGTTCAATCACTCTGCTAGCAACAGAAGAGAGAATGACAGATCTGGAGGTTCTCTCTATTAGGCAAGTAATGGAGAATGAAGATTGGAGAGCCCCTATCAAGCATTACTTAAAAACAAGGGAGAGACTAGAAGGACCCGAAGTGCCTAAAAGAGCCATATATGCAAGATACTGCTTAATCGGAGGAGATCTATACAAGAGGTCATTCTCACACCCGTACTTGAAATGTATCTCAGATGAGGAAGGAGATTATGTTATTAGAGAAATACATGGAGGATGTGGAGAGAGTCATACGGGATTCCGAGATGTAGTGCGACGCATCCTCAGAGCTGGATACTATTGGCCAAAAATGTTGAGGGATGCTAAGGAACTAATTCGGAAATGTGATAAGTGTCAGAAGCATGGTCCACTCATCCATGTTCCAGGAGAAGAGTTGGGAGTCATGTACTCCCCCTGCCCTTTTGATAAATGGGGAGTAGACATCGTGGGGAAGTTTCCAGAAGCATCAGGAAAGAGGGCATTCTTGATTGTAGCCATTGACTACTTTAGCAAGTGGGTTGAGGCTAAGGCATTAGTTAAAATAGATGAAAGTAACATTCAGAAATTCTTATGGAAGAACATCTGCTGCAGATTCGGAGTACCTCGAGTGTTGGTCTCCGACAATGGTACACAATTTTGTGGAAAACAGATCAGAGAATGGTGTTCAAACATGAAGATAGAACAGAGGTTTACATCCGTGGCCCATCCTCAGGCCAATGGACAAGTAGAGGTCACTAACCGAACTATTGTAGAAGGGATCCGAACAAGGTTGGAGAAGAAAAAAGGAGCATGGCCAGAGGAGTTGGATTCTGTCTTATGGTCCTATCGAACTAGTCCCAGAACTACAACGGGAGAAACACCATTCAATTTAGTATATGGGACAGCAGCTGTAATTCTAGTGGAGATCGGTTCTGAATCTCATCGTATTCAGAACTATGATGAAGTGCAGAATTCAGTTCTGAGAAAGGAAAATCTGGATCTGCTAGAAGAAGAGAGGGAGATAGCTCGCCTCAGATCTGAAATTTATAAGAGTCAAGTACGAGCCGGGTATAACAAACGAGTCAAGGCTAGAAAATTCGAAGTAGGGGACATGGTCTTAAGGAGAGCAGATGCTTTGAAACCCACTAGAAAGTTAGATCCGAACTGGGAAGGTCCATACATAGTGAGTAAAATATTGAAGGGAGGAGCATATAAACTCATGAATGAAGAAGGTAAGGAAGTGGCCCGTCCATGGAACATCAACAATCTGAAGAAATATTATTGTTAGAAAATTGAAGAGGAGCAAAGCAGAGAATTTATTTCGTTTTACCTAAATGAGATTCAGTTGAATCATGTAATAGTTTGTGCTTTGAAATATTTCAATGAAACAGAGAACTGATGAGATGCAGTTCTCTTCTATGATCATGTCTACACAAATTTAAAACTCCTCGGAGTATAAATAACTCTTAGGAGTATAAATAACTCTCCGGAGTATAAAAAACGAAGAAGATAAACTCCTCGGAGTATAAATAACTCTTAGGAGTATAAATAACTCTTAGGAGTATAAATAACTCTCCGGAGTATAAAAAACGAAGAAGATAAACTCCTCGGAGTATAAATAACTCCTCGGAGTATAAATAACTCTTAGGAGTATAAATAACTCCCCGGAGTATAAAATACGTAGAAGATAAACTCTTAGGAGTATAAATAACTCTCCGGAGTATAAAAATTCAGAGTATGAACAAATCTAAAGTCAAATCTGGACAAGAGTTGAGAGAAGACTCTCAACTCAGATCTGAAGATTAAGTCTTGAAATAATTTTTCTTAGAAATTTTTCAAGAGGACGATGGACAAGAGTTGAGAGAAGACTCTCAACTCAGATCTGAAGATTAAGTCTTGAAATAATTTTCCTTAGAAAATTTTTCAAGAGGATGATGGACAAGAGTTGAGAGAAGACTCTCAACTCAGATCTGAAAATTAAGTCTTGAAATAATTTCCCTTAGAAAATTTTTCAAGAGGATGATGGACAAGAGTTGAGAGAAGACTCTCAACTCAGATCTGAAAATTAAGTCTTGAAATAATTTTCCTTAGAAACTTTTTCAAGAGGATGATGGACAAGAGTTGAGAGAAGACTCTCAACTCAGATCTGAAGATTAAGTCTTGAAATAATTTTCCTTAGAAAATTTTTCAAGAGGATGATGGACAAGAGTTGAGAGAAGACTCTCAACTCAGATCTGAAAATTAAGTCTTGAAATAATTTTCCTTAGAAAATTTTTCAAGAGGATGATGGACAAGAGTTGAGAGAAGACTCTCAACTCAGATCTGAAGATTAAGTCTTGAAATAATTTTTCTTAGAAATTTTTCAAGAGGACGATGGACAAGAGTTGAGAGAAGACTCCCAACTCAGATCTGAAGATTAAGTCTTGAAATAATTTTCCTTAGAAAATTTTTCAAGAGGATGATGGACAAGAGTTGAGAGAAGACTCTCAACTCAGATCTGAAAATTAAGTCCTGAAATAATTTTCCTTAGAAAATTTTTCAAGAGGATGATGGACAAGAGTTGAGAGAAGACTCTCAACTCAGATCTGAAGATTAAGTCTTGAAATAATTTTTCTTAGAAAATTTTTTCAAGAGGACGATGGACAAGAGTTGAGAGAAGACTCTCAACTCAGATCTGAAGATTAAGTCTTGAAATAATTCTTCTTAGAAATTTTTTTCAAGAGGATGATGGACAAGAGTTGAGAGAAGACTCTCAACTCAGATCTGAAGATTAAGTCTTGAAATAATTTTCCCTAGAAAAATGTTCAACAAAATTAACATAACAATAAAAAAGGAAATCACAGAACATCTTCATTAAAAGTTCAGAAAAAGTACAAGATCATTCAAAAAGTGCAAAAAGTACAAGATCATTCAAAAAGTACAAAAAGTACAAAGTAAATTGAAGAAAACACTAAACTAAGGAGGAGTGATCTCATCATCTGCAACATTAGGGACGGTAGAGTGAGCCAGATTGGCCATTGGAGCAGCGGCTGAAGAGGCAGTAACTGTTGAGGAAGTGGCCATGGGGGTAGGTGGAGCTGAAGGAATAGTTTGAGAAGACGGAGCTGATGATACTGAAGAAAACAAATCATAAACGAGACTCTCAGCAGTAGACAAATCCATATCAAAGGAGCTGCTGAGGCAAAGTTCACGAACAGCCTTTTCCATGACCGGCAGCCACCAAGCATGATCGTAGCTCATCCTCTCATCTCCTTTGAAAGCAGGAGAGACTTTCAAATTCTTCTTAGCCCAGAGCCTGTTAAAAGGGCCAATACACCCCATATCTTGGGCTTGAAGAACAGCAGCATTGAAGCTATGGTGGAGATAATGAAGGATATGGGGACCCATATCACGAACGGAAGCAGAACTGAGGTGATAAGCCTTTAATAATCCATGATGAAGATCATGAAGAAATTTCTGACCTGCAGGAGTGTTGAACAATTTCTGGCGACAGGTATCAACGCCATTTCTGAAACCTTCCAATCGGCTCTTTTCCACTTCTTTGACCAGACGAGCCTCCATTTCAGTCTCTCTTTTCTTTGACTCAACCAAGCCATCACTCATATCTTGCATTCGCCTCTTTAAAGATTCTACTTCTGCAGTCAAAAGACTTACGTTCAGAACAGACTTTTGCAGTTCTGTATCTTTCTAAACAAGGTCCTCTCGGAGCTGATCCACATCGGCAAACTCTTGATATTTCTTCACCAAAATACCATGCTTGGAAATCAGCTGAAATAGATTAGAAAAGGTGAGTACAAATTATATTTTGAGCTTACTAGTTCTCTTTATGAAGAAGAGGAGTGCATACGTACTTGAGTTATGGATTCGGACATATCTGTGTGAAGTTGAGAAATAGAAACGTCTTGATGAAGAAATACGTCATCTGTAGTAGGGATAGAGGTGACAAAGGACAAACTAGCCGAACCCTTGAGTTCAGAAACGGCTTTGGGCAATTCTAAAGCAAACAAGTCCTTAGAAGACCTACGGGCTTGAGCTCGGGGACTGTCATTGTCCCGAGAGGACTTGCGAGATCTTAATCTCTTGGAAGGTGGGTCTGGAGAAAGGTCGATTTCGACACGTTTACCTTTATCTTTGGTAGAAAGCACAACATCAGAAGTAATAGGAACAGCTTCTGGGATGGGGGATCTAGCAGGAGAAGATTGCTCCTCATCAGCATCAACAGCAATAGTCACCTCCTCTTCAGATTCTTCAGGAAGATTTACTCGATCAAGGAATTCAAAATCCATCTCTGTAGAAAAATATATCAGTTCTGATGTTAGCAAGAAGTGAGGGAAATTAATACAGTAAGAAGTCATTTCTTCAAAGGAAATAAGCATACCGGCTCTGGGGATTAGAGCCGCTCCGAGACTGTCTAACCCAAATTCAACTAACACCCCTGGGTTCCTAAGCATCTCAACCACTTTAAAGACATGTTTCTTTCTAGCTTCCATTCTATTCAGATCTCTCATAAGGAGCCTCTCAGGCTTAGAAAGGATAGATTTGTGAAAACGAAGGTAATCAGGAATTTGGTCTTTCCATCCAGTAGGAAAGGGCCAACCTCCTCTTTTTGGAGTTACCCAAAAATATTTAGGTTTCCACTTCCCATCTACAGAGTTAGGCTTTTTCAGAAATTTAGCAGGCCCCCCTGGGCGAGAACTGAAATAAAAGAAGCCATCTTTCAATTTCATCTCATGGCATGCTACAAACTTCTCAGCAGAAGTCTCATGGCCATAATGTTTCATCAGAACGAAGAAAGCCAAGGCAGTTCTGATGGAGGAAGGGTTAATTTGGCTCACAGAGATCTTGTAGTGCTTACAAACTTGAATCAGGAAAGGACATAGAGGGAAGCGAATTCCTGCATCTATTTGAGCCTTAAAAAATGCTAGAGAAGGATGTTTGGTGAACTTAGGACGTTCGTTAGGATGAGGAAGATCAATAAGTAGGTCTGAAGGGTTATGAAGTTTTCTCTTGATATCCTTCAATTCTGAAAGACTCAAGGTGCTCTCCCGACAAACCGAATTCCATTCAGAATTAAGTAAATCTTGAGATGAGGGTGCACGAAGAGGACGAGAGCGCAGATCGGAAACAGGAGTGGAAGAAGGACGTGAAGAAGAGGGGTGTGTTCCTGACATGTAACTCGAATCTAGATAAGAAGGGGAGAGCTGGTGGGTTAGAGGATCTGTAAAGCCAGATCTGAGAAGTTCTTCTGGTGTTTGAAGATTCGAGTGACGAGTCGCAGAACTGGATTGCTTTCCAGAGTCAGAAAAAGTAGAAGAAGGTGTCGGAGCTGAGCCTGACATGCCCCAGGAAAGAAATAAAGAGAAAAGAGATTAGAATTACCTCGCTGTGAAGATATCGGATCTAAAGAAGGTAAATCGGAGAAGCTCGCCGGAAACAAGATCGGAAGTTTAGAGAGAGAAATACTTGCGGCGGAGTAAAGGATGAGATTCTTTACTCAAAATGCCAAAACAGCGAAAATAGATGAACTTTATTCCACTTTTATACCCATAAGAAAAGGAACGGTTGATATTCCTAAAAGGACACGTGTCCGGTTGCGATCTAAGGAGATCAAAAAGTAAAAAACAAATGGAGGCCTCAGATTGAAAGTAGAAAATTCCGTAATTTGAAAAAGGTAAGAAGGAAAAGAAGCGGGAAAACTATTCGCTTTAGAGTATCAGATCTGAAAAGAAAATCTGATAACTCTAAAATTAAGGGGGGAGTAGATGATATGACATAATGATGTCATCTCATCTGTAGTTAATTCATCCTCATAATTTATTCAGAAGCGATTTAGTGAAGGTCTTGATTGCAGAAGAGATGATCTTAAGATCTGAAGAAGGTCTGACCTATTCATTTTGATAACTCACCCATCGGACTTCAGTTCTGAAATTGATCTCACGTGACTATACCACGTTCCGGGAATAACTCAACTCATGAGTTCTTTTAGATAATCCTTTTGTCCTAGACAGCTCACTCAAGTGGTCCCCTTGTACTATGTGTACCTTCTCTGCGAAATACTCAAAATATCTCCTGAAAATCAGATTTCTCTCATTCAAAAATAACAGAATGGCAGTAAAGGACGATGAGGTGGCATGGTCCCTCCGATTTAAAACCCTAGTTTTTGTAATTACGACATTGCCCTCACGTCTTGAAGGTATAAATAGTATCATTCCCACATTTGTAAAGGTTAACTCTCATTTTTTCTAAACTCTCTCTCTCTATGCATTTTTACACATAATCTGTTCATTTGGATATCCACTGACTTGAGCGTCGGAGGGCCGTCGCCGGAACCCTCTCCGGCCCGGTTTTGCTGCAAGTCCACCATTTCAAGACCTTCATTTGACCACTCAAGCAACATCATAGGATTCCCAAAGGATCAAACTAGGTATTGCCATATCTTATTCATTCTTACGGGTAGTTCATACCTGAACTCCTTTTTGTTTCATCAATATAGTATACTATAATACTCAATTCGTCCCGCAATTATATTCACACTTTCTTTTTTCGGACGTCCCACAATAACTTTCACACCCTTAAAATGAAAATCAATTTATAAACTCCACTCATAATTTTTTTTCAACACTCACAATATTTTCAATTTTACACTAATGTCATTACTTTTTCTCCACACATACACAAAAGTCAACTAATTTCTTTACTTTATATATAAAAGTTTACAAAATTACCCTCAAAGTCTTTACTAAATTCAATTTTCTTATTTTATATGTCACCTCAAATTAGACGGATGGGATCGGGGTAATATTTAGTATGGCTAAAATTTAAAATAGTTACAAAAATATCATCAAAGAGTATGGAACCCAAACGGCCCAACTGTATCCGCCTTCAATTCTCCTACAACGTTGGGCCAACTGCCAACAGAGAATATTTAAAATGGACTTATAGTAAAAAGAAAATAAAAGGGACTTATATTGTTATTTTAAAATTAAAATGATATGGCACCTTTAAAATTTAACAAAATTTCGATGAATTTTGTTTCTTAGTCGGCAACATTTTTAGGAATTACTTCTAATTATATATCCAACTAATATATATTCCTCTAATTATTGTCCCTTTCGGTGGTTTCACACCATCATGTAATAATCCAAGAATACTAGAAATCTAGTGTTATGTATTGGGTCCAATGAATAACCCCACTTGAACATGCAATACTCGCTTTATGGGTCCCAATTTCATTTTCCTCCCATCACTTTTTATTTTCGTAAAATTTCAGCATATCCAATATATATATATATATATATATTCTAGTTTTTTCAGCTAATTATCCTATTGAATATATATGGAGAATGGAAAGACAGGAAGATGCATCATGCATGTTCGTAGCTTGGTTAATTTGTCGTCAATTTAGCATGTTTAATGGAGAATCATGCATGTTCTTTGGTTCATTCCACATCCACGTGGCATCTAATATGATTGTGGTTTTAACGTGGGGATTAATTAATTAAACAAGTGAAATGAAGTGAAAATAAATAGTTATTTTTATATGATTTTGCTCTATAGTGAAAAAAAAATAGCCATGTTATTATATCATATATAAATGAGCAAACCCTAATAAATTAATATCTAAATAAACCCATTATTTTGAGTGAGATAAATTAATATAGATCGTAAATTGAATTTTAATATTTTATTGTCATCCATCAACAATTCAACATAATGAAACACACATTATTTTTTTATTTTTTTTGAAGTCGAAACACACGAATTGTTAGAGTTGATTTGATGGGTTGCGATTTTGATTAAAAAAAAAATTGTATAATTGAGAAACACTATTGCCTAATGTTTGGTGGTTTTTGGGGTTCACGCGCGACACAATGATTTTAGGAGGCTGCAACATAACATGGACAGCCTTTGGTAGGTATATATTTGAAAGAATTTTATCTCATCTAAAAACCTAAACTTATAGAAAAATGATAAATTAATTTTGTATATTAATTTCCTAATAATATTCATTCTTCTATTTTTCACACTACTAGAAAAATGGCTTATTAGTACATTAATTTTAGTACACTAATAAAAAAAAATGTAGTGAAACTTAATTTATTAGTACACTAACTTTCTATAATCTAAAACTACATAACTTTATACCCTATTAATACAGTTATAACAAATTGTCATAATATAATACACCCTAATAATACAATATTAACTAAATATCTATAAAACATAATTATGACATTGTGAATCGTGTCATATTATTTATTATAATTAAATTTTAAGCAAAAATAAGATTTAAACAAATTTAATATATAAAAGAAAAAGGGAAAAAATGAACCGTCAAACATAAAATTAATAATATTAAAATAATAATTTAATAATACTATTTAATAAGAATCTTTTTAATTATATACGGTTTAAATACTATGTTCTCTGCAAAAAAATAAATAAATAACACGTCGTCTATTTTTTTTTTTAATTCTTCTTAAATCTATCCAAATTCATCTAAAATCTATGAAGGTGCCATAAATTGAATCAATTGTTTTAAAAGCATTAAAGAGGGCAAATTGGGATAAAAAACTCAATTAGGATTCAATCATATATATTTATATATGTTTCTTTTCTTACTCTGTTCATATATATCTGTATATCTGTTTCTTTTCTTGCTCTGTTTGTCAAGGAAAATTTATATTTTATACTTGTTTCTTTCTGTGGATAATTTATAGTTAAATTCTTTTGATGGATAATTTCAAGAGTGTATTCAAATTTTATAATTGAATAGTAGATTTTTGTATTTGCGGAGTGTATTCAAATTTTAAGAAATCGTGACTATTTCTCTTGGTCTTAATTATATAGTTCTTCTTCGGCAAGAAATGTTGTATTGGACTCGATCTCTTTGAATTATTGGACTATTTTTAAAGTTTAATTGATATAGGTTGTTTTTACACTCTGCTAATTTCAAAATGGATTTGTGTATCAAATCTGGTAGTTAGCAAGGAGTTTAATTGTGTTTTTAATAAAATATTGATCATTTAAACTAATTGATTTTTTTATATGTCATTACAAATTTGTTCAAAACTTATAAACATTGAGACGAACCCCTATGAAATATATAAAGCTATCCTTAATTCTAAAAGATTGTTTAATTTAATTTCGATGAATCTGACTAAATTTTAATTGAATTTTTCTTTATTTTTATTTTCACATTAATTGAATCAGATTTTCTTTTAATGGCATTTTTATTTCATTGAAATTTCTTATTTTCTTAAGTACTTTTTTATTTATCTCCAATTATTTCCGTGTACAACATTTTCATTTGGACTTGTATTAATTCCTATGGAATAAATTAAGATTTCAAGTAACTATGGCTAATATATATATATTCTTGCACGATCAACTAAATATTTCTTTAGAACATTGAAAAAGAATTTATTCTAAAAGTAAATATGAAGAAATATGTAGATGTTCTACAAAAATGTGACTAACAAATTTTGGGTCATTTGACCCGTAACCATAACTATAAACATTAAGTAGCTCATTACGTTATTATTACTATTTTTTTATTAGATTATGATATTTATTTGGTCATATTAAAGACTAATGAGTTCTAGAATTGTGTTTAAATCATACTTTTGTTTTTTCATTTACCGATTATTAACTAATTATATATTTTTCTATTTTATTTGCTTGTTGGACGTGTCAATTGAGACCTTTAATTTTAAAATAAAAAAAATTATTATAGCCCGTTAGTGACCAGGCCGCTAGGGTTAGGGTTAGGTCCCAACAATTGTAGAACTGTTAAGTATGAACCGGTTAAGGACCAAGCCCGTAGCCCTGCAGGGTTGGCCCTATCGGGTTAGGGCCAACCCGATAGTCATCTCTATCTACAAATAGAGTAATATACTAAGTAATACCCAAAAGGAAGAAAAAAATCCAATCTGAAACGGTCCAAACCCGGACTGGACCAGAATTAACCGGTCCGGTCTCCGGTCCACCCATCTAGGTAGGGGTGTAAGTGAGTCGAGCCTACTCGCGAGGTACTCGTGCTCGACTCGAAAAAAGATCAAAATCGACTCGAGTCGAGTTTCAAGTTACTCGAGTAGCTACCTAGTTCGAGTTCGAGCTCACAAATACTCGGCTCGAAAGGCTCGCGAGCCTAATCAAGCTTGAAAAATATTTACTATTTTGACATTAATATATAATTTATATTTATATACGTGTAATCGAGCTGAGATCGAGTTTATTTTAGAAAAAAATATGTTTTAAAATTAATTTTAAAAATTATATAGGTAATCGAGTCGAACCGAGCTCGAGTTTATCGAGTTTCTTATCGAATCGAGCTCGATCTTAAAAATTTTAGGATCGACCGTGTCGAGTCGAGTTTCGAGCTTCGAGTATAACAATCAAGTCGAGTTTCGAGCTCAGCACTACTCGACTCGGCTCGTTTTCACCCCTACATCTGTGTAGATTTCGGCCCCGATCCGATTTTGAACCGGTTCATAACACTTGCTCACGGTGTAATCGATTGAATCGGTTGGACTGGCGGTCTAATCGTTATAGTCGGTTTTCACTAGTTTAATCTGTTTTGTTCGATTTTAAGAGGTTCAATCGTAAAATGAAATTATATTATTGGACAAACAAAAAAAATGAATACAAGAATTTCATTTTGGGACGGAAAAAGACTATTTTATATAATATTCCTAATTTATCATTTCTTAAATATTATTATCTTTGTTAATATATATAATTCATTACTCATTAGGATAAAATTTTAAAAGTTTTATCTATTTCAAAAGCTTAATTTATTATTAATTTAGTTAATATCTAATATAATAAAAAAAATTAAAAAGCCTATCTCCTTTAATATTAATTATCTCGGTTAATATGGTGTATCCTTAATTATTAATTATCTATTTTTAAAGGCTTAATTATTTATTAAATTATTTAATAGATATTATTTTGAAGAAAAAATTGCGGGAGATAACCCGCCAACGATGAAAAAGAAAATTGGATCGTGGTCTAGACCTTCTTCCACGAACAATCGCCTTTTACAAGGTAATGAGCAAATCAAAACCTCTTTTTTTAAACTGTCTATCAAAACCTATTTTTTACCAGTTGAAGGTAATTTTGCTCGTGCTTGAGTCTTCAAAATGAATTCTAGGCCTAATTGATGTCTTTGAGTTAATTGATTATTTTTTTTTTTATTTTAGGAGCAAGATTTGAATTTACTCATTGTAGAATCACAAATAGCTGATGAGGTACGTATTTCACATTTTTTTGTTATTGGATCATCGCCAAACTTGACTCAAGAATTGAATACTCGAAGGCTGGAGTTCTTGAGTTGATTTATCTCCTTTTGAGTGTTTATTTTATTAAACAATTTGTATTTGTAGTTCGAAAATTACATATTAATGTTAATTTTTCTACTGGATATATAGAACTCCTATTTGATATGCTCTGATTTTTGTTTCCTCACTTGGTTTTATATACTGTGATGCATAAGTACTCCTCGTGTCTACAGATATTTTTTTTAATTAGATAAGAAGATATTTATTGAACTAGAAAATGATTGAGTGAGTATTTCAATTTTTTAAGATTTGACACTCAATTTATTGCTAAGGCTGACAGTTGATTTTCTTTCTCCTTTTTATAGTTAAATACTGGATGATAGTTATTAAATACCACCGCTTAAAAAATGTCTGTATGGTTTGGAGTGTATGGATAATGTTTGTTTTGTTTGTACAGAAGATAATAATCTGTTTTACAGGGCTAGGAAAAAAAGTACACCGAATTTTTTTTAGTCTTCCAGATGAGCCAATTTTGCATGCTTAATACAAATATGAATTGATTATCTATATTTCTTTCTTAAATATAATATCATTAGTAAGAAAACATTTTTCCTTTGGAATTGTGTCACATTAATTTTTCTTTGTTAATATTCTGTAATTTGCAGACATGGAACTCAAGAGAGTATAAGGCGTCAAACTCATAAAAGAATTTATAATGAATGTACAGGTAAACAAGTCCTTAGGGAGGAATCAAGATTCGAGATCATGAATGAAAGCTACGAACACGAGCAAATGAATGAAAGCTATGAACACGAGCAAGGTAACATTGTAAACCTATTATATAGTATAGGACTTTATTTATTTAAAATAATATTTATTTTTTGTTTAAATAGGTAATGAAATTTCTGTTAAATTTATGAAAAAAAGTTCAACGACATCCCACTTATATCAAAGTACTATTTGGGGACAGTGAGGTTGGATTTAATGAATTTGGTCAGTCAATCAAAGTATTTGGGGACAGTGAGGTTGAAGTTGGATTTAATGAATTTGGTCAGCCAATAGATGACGAGATGTGAAAGATTGGCGTGCAATGTGCAATGACAAGGAAAGAAAAAAAATGTTATGTTAGAGGTTGTAAAGGTAATTAGTATTCTAAAATCTCCTTGTTCCCATTTACAATTAATTTTATGTCCTTACATCATGTTTGTACAATATCTTGTTGAACTTTTGAATTTTTTTTTGTTTTTGTAGGTAAGGGGAGAATATCTGGATTTTTTCAAGGATGGAGATCGATTGATTGGTTATACCTATTTGAGGGTTAAAGAGCCTCAATTTAGAATTTAGTTTTTTTTTTCTTCTAGAAATGACTTATGCAAAGATTATATTGACAATTTTGTAGAATTTATTTGATGTAATTTCACGAAATATTATCAAGTATTCGGGTCTAGTAAAATGTGTAATTAATTTATTTGTGATTTTCAATATTATTTCATGGGGAAGAATATTTTTTAATTTACTATTTATTGTTTTAATATTATTATAAATTCTTATTATTGTTATTAATCTAATTGCAATTAATATATATAAATGAAACTATCATAATACCAAATTGCTTATTATTAATTAATATTACAAAATAATAATAAATTAGTTTTTTTTTTTGGGATTAATAAGTGGGTTTTAAAATGAATGTATCTTGACATTTAATAATGTAGTATTAATTAAAATAGAAAATTAATGATAATTAAAAATAATTTTAATAATAATTTGTCCTGACATTTAATATTGCACTAATAATTAATATTAACAATTTATATGATTAATTAAGTGTAGGCTAAACTACATATTCATGACATTTAAGAATGTATTAATACATTGATATCTATTATTACATTAACTTAGATGACACTTTAAAGAAATGTCATGATAAATAAAGTGTATTGAAAAGTGATTTATAAATACAATTTTAAATGTCAAGAAATGCCAATTTTCTAGTAGTGTCATATTTGACACTTGACCAAAGTTGTGTACATTGCACATAAACTTCACGTTTTCC
This sequence comes from Galeopsis tetrahit, assembly GCA_963675135.1. NCBI lineage: Eukaryota > Viridiplantae > Streptophyta > Magnoliopsida > Lamiales > Lamiaceae > Galeopsis > Galeopsis tetrahit. Next base: position 85,823,359 of record OY776127.1, read on the forward strand.
TTTGGACGCACGCCAAGCACAGCCTTAGTTCTTTGAAACAATTACGGGATTCTAAATAGAGTAACACTTGGGTGTATCAATTGTACTTTGTAACTGATGCATAACTATTGTTTTTCGATAAACAAATAATATTGTTCATTGGAAACAACTACCCACTCCGTCTTATAATAATTTGAACACTTTTTTTTTTACATCCTAAAAAATAACACTTCATAAACTCTACTCTCATAATATCCACAAATTAATTTACACATACAAAATGTTACTCCTCAACACTCCATACACCTTTTGGGCCTATGCATGCACACAATTCAGTCAATTTCTGAATTTCATACACAAAAGTTTACGAAATTATCCCTCTAACACCCAATCATTATTTCTCGTTTCTTGTGTTGTGTGTCCAATTTTGAGTGAATTAAATTAATTCGGGACGGATTGAGTAATACTGATCAACTAATACAACCACGATTTAAAATACACTTAAATTACACGTTTCAATATTAGTATTTACCTTTTAAATATGAATTAAATGCAATTATATATTTTCGTGAACATTGAACAACCACGATTTCTACTATCTACTCTGGTAAATGCTAAATTATTTATATACAAGTACTAAGCAATCCAGATTAAAGAAAAACCAATTAATTCATGAAAATTAAAGATTCAATTTTTTTTAGGTGGACCAGTCACACATAATTGACACCTGTCCCTTTCGTGTTATTGTAGGAGAGGATAGCAACTACGAGTGGTCATAAACAAAAAGATTCCAATTTCCCGGAATATTCCAAACTTGATAAAAAACTGTGGAAATTAATTAATTAATTAAGATGTAAACCTAATAGATATATGTATATGGTGACTCATCCCTAATCCAACAACATACCCACGAATGAGCACCACAAACTCATCTGTTTGCATGTGACTATGTATGAACAAAACCAACATGCTTAATTAAACGACAATATTGCTAACAAATGCATTGTTTTGCTTTTCAGCACATAAAATTGACACAAAAAAAAGAGAAATAGAAAAATAAAATTGTTTTATTGGTTTGGTTTTTTAGTCAATATTTGTCTATTTGATGTGAACTAATTAGTTACGTGGCTAATTAAGGTTTTGGACTAACAAACAAACATGGATCATATATAGGATTGTATTGAATGTTCTAAGGAGGGGGTGAGTGGTTGTTGTTTTAGCTTGTGTAATTTCAGATTGTGTTTATTATTTTGGACAATGGCCTATATATATATATATATATATATATATATATATATATATATATATATATATATATATATATATATATATATATTAAATAGAATATATGAACTACATTTGTTACAATATTTATCATGCACTTAAAAGTGACATGTGTACCATTAGGTCATGACACTTGTCTCTTAAGACTTGACCGAGGTGGCTGTTCGTCCAGGGGGCAGCCATGTGGAAAAAGCTTGCTGACTTGTCGAACAAAGTTGTTGGTTAGAGGTTGACTTCTGAGGTGGGCGCAGCCACCCTTGAACTGTTGACGGTTGACTGATTTTCGTTTATTGCAAGGTGTCGCAACTATATTCGTTGATCATTTGTGTGACTCGAATGAGACCAAAGACTTAGACTTTATTTAAAAAAATCGGGTAGTTTTCAAGAGGAAGCAAGTTTAATTATGTTAATATAATTTCAAATTTGGGTGGTTAATAAGGACTAGAGGGCCGACAGTGAGATTAGAGTAACGTGAAAGAAATATGTCTTGATGTCAACAGAAGATTAGCATATAACTCAAAGATTTGCGTCATTAAAAAAATGATTAATTAGTTTAAAACAATCAAGCTTTTACACCTGTATATAATTCATAACGATTGATAGATACTTCAGAGACATGCATGTTTACCTTGATTTGATACATGATTTTTATAAATCTTGATTTTATTTTTCATTGGTTGCAGATTTCTGGAATAACATCCATTACGTGAAAGACTTTTATGTATACTATTCTTTTTTTTTTTTTTTCAATTTGAGGTAACAACTTGATCAGAAATGTCCACAAATGTACGTACAAAGTCATTGAATCGACCAAAAAATATCTGACACATAAACTAGTGTACAAATGGTTATGTTTTGTTTGGACAAATCAAAAGTGTTGGAAATAGAGGGTTTATATACTTAATCCCAAATTACATGGATATTAAGTGGTTCATCAATCACTTCATGGATATTTTAATACAATGAATCAACGGATTAAATACATAACAAACTCAATTAAACATGTACATATAACTCTTCTATGAATGATATAGATACAATTGATTAAAGCACAATAAATCTCATCAATCAAATCTGAAATTGAACTAAAATTAATATAATCATATTAATTATTAATTACATCATCTAAGAGCACGAAAACCCATAATTTTACAATTCAAAATCATGAGTAGAATTGGACAATAAAACCTCACAATTAAACTAATTACTGTAATTCCTATGTTGTTGGAGGATCCTTTTTTAATATTAATTGAATCCAAAACTCTATCCTCTTCCCCAAATAAATAAGCACCCCGCATAGTGTGTGCAAATGGGACTCCCAAAATATGAGGGTTTCTAATCTAATATTATCTGGCAAATGTTATTTAGAATTTAATATGAGGGACTCTATCCTCTTCCACATCTCATATATTTTAAAAACTCCATATGTCTAGTGCAAAATCTTCTGTTTTTGTCATTCAATAATATGATTATTGAACAAAATGGAGAGATAAAACTTAATTATTTGTCAACTGTTTAAGTTGGAAAATTAATTAAACATTAGAATAAGAGTACATTACCATTGAGCCCAAATCTTAATTTACCATTAGACGTCCAAGCAGCCCATTATACACATCAACCAAGTATTTTTTTTATGGGCCGTAGTGGGCTTAGATGGGCGTCATGTTACCCAATTCCGTTAAACTGCGTAAATTCATAATTGGGGCTTTCATTGGAGCGACATCGTATCGTATTTTGGTGAAAAACTCAGATAAAAGAAATTGTGAATAAAGGGACGAGATCTCCTGTTACACAATGGTGTTCTGTTATAGAAAAATAACTTTATATTCAAATTGTTTAAATAATTTATATAGAAAAATCTTAAACAATTAAAAAAAACTGCAATCAGTTTACTTAAATATAATAAATACGTTTAAATAATTTAATATTTTTGGCATTTTGTTTAAATATAAAATTATTTAAAAAATATACTTTAACAATTAAACAAAAATGTTCAAATTAAAATATAAAAATTACAAAAAAAATAAGTATTTATTTTATTGAAGTATTATGAAACAACAAAACATTGGAATTATTATGATAAATTAATATAAAATTTAAGATAAAAAATGTTGAGTAATATAGTTAAATATAAAAGCATTTAAAATTAAAAAAACAAATACAAAGGTTTCAAAAAAAAAAATAGATTTGATCGTAAATTTTTTTATAATTATATTCCATTTAATTAGTTAGTTTTGTATTAATTATATTTACTCAACACTTTTTTTATAAAATTTTATATTGAATTTTGTATTTAATTATATTTAAAATGTTAAAAATTATTAAATTATAATTTTTTTATTACGTTTATATTGAGTTTTGCATTTAATTATATTTAAATAAAATGCCAAAAATTATTAAATTATTTAAAAGTATTTAGTTATATTTAAACAAACCATTTGAAATATCTTTTGAAAAGTGTTTTTTCTATAAAAACAAATTGAGTATATATTTTTTTTATATTATGTGTTAAAAAAATATTGCCGTGATTTTTTTTCTTTAAATATTTGATAAGGTTTATGTAGATTTGATGGGGAGAATTAAGGAATTTTATTTTTTATCATAGTTAATTTAAATTAGTTAATAGTACGAGTGTCATTCATCTAAAAAGTGTAATAGAAGATGTTACACCATTGTGTAACAGGATATCGAGTCCCTGAATAAAGGAAGTTTTCCATTACATATTTTCCATAATCAGCCATGAAATTAAAGCAAGTTTCCATTACAATTTTTATCCGGTAATAATAATAATAAATACAACTCCCAACTTTTTCATAGAAATTACTTTCTGTGAGTGATTTTACATCATGACAGAAAAATAAGTCAATTATTACTACTTACTAGTTCATAAATTGAGTGGTAAAACATCAACATATAACTTGAAAGATTAAAAAACAAAACAATTATATAAAGACTGAAGAATCTAATAACAATAACAATTTTACTGGACACTGTTAATGATCAAAACAACCCCATTGCAAAATAATAAGAAAACTAAAGCAAAATAATAAGAAAACTAATTAGGCATTGGGGACACAAGGCTCTCCACAAAACAAAAGGTTGAACTTCTCTCTTCCTCCATCTTTGGCCTCAAACTGACCTCGAAACCCTAGCGAAAGAATGTGCTAGAACGTTAGCCCTTCTTCCAAATCCATCTAAACTTGAAAGTTTTAAGGTGTCAAATAATGTCTTAATTTACTTAGACTTTAATTTCAATAGATAAATTTTACCTTTGAGATTATTCGTTAAAATAGGCGTATTAAAGACAATTTTATATATTGTTATTTTAAAATTTAATTAAATTTTTTTTTTAATTCAAGTGAAATTTAGTAATTAATAAAGAAAATTAGTAGAAACCAAGAAAATTAGAAAGGTGAAAATGAATTATGAAAAATATTAATGGAACCAGAGAGAGAAAATAAAATGAGAAAGAGAAAATAAAAATTGAAAAAAGACAAAGGATAGAATATGGGGTAACACGTATGAAAGAGAAGATTCAAAATTAATAGTTATCCTATCTCGAATCTCAATGGATGGAGAAAGAAGGTGCAAACGAAGAGTTCTTTATAATTTTCTGCAATCTATTTAATTAAGTCAATAAATCCATTTAAATCCATTTATTTTATTGTCAGAGTTTTAACTATTTTACTATAAAATCCTATAAAAGAGGATGTATAATGCATTTTGAAAGATTGAGAAATATATTAAAGAAATCTTAAGGTTTTATAATATCGTGTTTATCCAAATATTTGTTACCTGCATCATATCCCCGATCCGTAAAATTAATTAAAGCCCTTAACAAAAATACATTATTCATCTAATTTAAGAATAATGAATTTTGAAAGTCACTTTGTATACATCAACTAGAACTTAATTAATTCAATATTGACCAAATGAATCAAATTCCAAAGTAAATATATTCGAACAAAAACGTCATTTATTTTGTGAACGGAGTACGAAGTATTTTTTGACCGTTGTTAAACAATCAAGTTAATTGTATCAAGTTATACGGCCTACCTCATATATATATATATATATATATATATATGGAAATATACATCAATTCGCTCTCAAAATTCTAAAAAAGGCAGGGGCACTTCTAAGTTGGTAAGTATATGATTTTCTGTTATCTTTAACAAGATCTTTAATATCTAAATAGGATATTTATAGATTAATTTGTTGGTTTTCAAACTTGGTATGTGTAGATTCTTTTCTGGAAACAAGAATTCACAAGAAACTTTCCTTCCAAACGCAAGAAATTATTTTCCTAATTTACAATATTTCAAGATTCTATATATATGCCTCTTATTTAACGTGTACGTACATTGCAGCAATTGGGATTATTTCGCAAGATTTAAAGGCAGAGGCACTTCGAAGTTGGTAAGTATGAATTTTTCGTTTTATGTTTATTTAAATTCGATCTGAAACCTTATATAGAGCGATTATTTGCTTATTTGCAGCATTGATCATGACGAAGCGTTCGAAAGCAGGAGGTCCGTATTTAGCAGAAGGGATTATCACGGGAATTCTTTCGAGGCTCCCCGTGAAATCCGTCGCTAAATTCAAAAGTGTCTCGAAATCTTGGCGCGCACTTATTTCGAGCCCCTTTTTCGTAAATTCACAGCACCTCAAACAAAACCGAGTAGATTTCATGCTACAAAAATCATACACTTTTCACCCTTTAATCTACGAACCACCCCCATTCGCAAATCTAACACCAAAAAATCGACGAATCCTCGTAGACGAAGAGAGCCCCGTCGAGCTCTTGACCACGTGCAATGGCCTCGTCTGCGTAATCGATTCCGAAGACGACTTCTATTTATGGAACCCCTCCACCACTCTGTCTCAAAAAATTCCACATTCCATAATTGAATTCCCCCCACATTGCACACATGCTTCTACTTTTTTCGGGTTAGGGCATTATCCGCCTTCCGATGACTACAAACTAGTAAGGATTTCAATGTTCAACACTCCTGAATTTCAAACACAAGTCAAAATCTACTCAAGAAACACCAACGCATGGAAAAGAATTGGAGACTTTCCATACGAGTACCCCCACCCGAAGCCTGGCGTGTTTGTGCACGGACGTATGCACTGGCTCGTCTCGTGTGGGGGCGACTCGTGCACGATTTCAGCACTCGATTTAGGAGACGAAAGCTACGGCTTGATCAAGCCGCCTATAGGGGATTCGGATTCGGATTCATCACGTGTGACATGTTATAACGACATTGGGGCATTGGGAGATAGTCTTGTTTTCTTCTCTTTGGATAATTCTTATGGCAGTTATTGGTTGTGGATTCTGAAAGAGTACGGAAAACCCAAGTCTTGGACGAGGATCAAGATTGTGAAAGACGAATGCGTAGTAAGGAACGAGCAGCGCTTCCTTCGATTTGATCCGTTCTGTTTGGTGAAGGCGAGTGATGATCAAATGTCGTTCGTAATTGATCACGAGGGTACCTTGTTGGTTTATGATTTGAAGGAGAAAAAATGTTGCAATGTTTTGGCGCCAAAGATGGAGGAAGAGAGAAGTTCAACCTTTTGTTTTGTGGAGAGCCTTGTGTCCCCAATGCCTAATTAGTTTTCTTATTATTTTGCTTTAGTTTTCTTATTATTTTGCAATGGGGTTGTTTTGATCATTAACAGTGTCCAGTAAAATTGTTATTGTTATTAGATTCTTCAGTCTTTATATAATTGTTTTGTTTTTTAATCTTTCAAGTTATATGTTGATGTTTTACCACTCAATTTATGAACTAGTAAGTAGTAATAATTGACTTATTTTTCTGTCATGATGTAAAATCACTCACAGAAAGTAATTTCTATGAAAAAGTTGGGAGTTGTATTTATTATTATTATTACCGGATAAAAATTGTAATGGAAACTTGCTTTAATTTCATGGCTGATTATGGAAAATATGTAATGGAAAACTTCCTTTATTCAGGGACTCGATATCCTGTTACACAATGGTGTAACATCTTCTATTACACTTTTTAGATGAATGACACTCGTACTATTAACTAATTTAAATTAACTATGATAAAAAATAAAATTCCTTAATTCTCCCCATCAAATCTACATAAACCTTATCAAATATTTAAAGAAAAAAAATATTCTCCCCATCAATGACTCGAAAACCATAACCGAAATTGGCATTATACTGGTTTGATTTTAGTTCCTTTTTTGGAAAATCGTAATCGGATGAACTAATCTAATCAATTGGCTAGACGGCTTTAAAATAAATACTCCATCTATCTCAGGCAGAATGCCTCATTTTACCATTCGAGGCATCCCAAACTCAGTTACTCATTTTCACTTTTGTCAACATTTCATCATCTTTCTACCTTTTTTATTTCATTCATATCTCTCGTATCTTTCTCTTTTCTCTCTCTATCTTTTTTTTCTATATCTCCTTCTACTTCAATACATTATTATTCATTTAATATGGAGTACTATTATTTTTTAAGAAGTGTGCAAATAACAAATGATTCAGTAGCCTGGTAAGGAGCAAGTATTTGCAAGCTTCTCAAAATAGTCTCTCATGCATAGCAAATTAATATTTGCAAGCTTTCACTCCAAAAAAAGGTGAAATACTAACGGAATTTTACCGACCGATTTAAATTCGTTGGAATTATAGATGTCAACCGATTTATCGACAAAATTTATTATATGTCAGTGATTTTTGATTATCGACGGAAATTTTGGTGATTACCGACGAAAATTTCCGTGGGTAATCACAAAATTAAAAAATATATATATGTGTGATTACCGACGGAAATTTATGTGGGTAATCACAAAATTAGAATATATATATGTGTGTGATTACCGACGAAATTTTTTGTGGGTAATCACAAAATAAAAAATGTATATATGTGTGATTACCGACGAAAATTTCTGTGGGTAATCACCTCCGTCGGTAATCACAAAATAAAAATAAAAATAAAAATTAATGACGAAAATTTCCGTCGATAATCACAAAAAATTAAATATTGATTAAATTAGAAAATTTGTTAGCTATAAAATTATTAATTGAATTAGGAACTTGTTAATTAATTAGAAAACTGTTGATTAAATTATGAAATTTTTTGATTAAGTTAGCTTGGGAATTATTGATTAAATTAAAAAATTGTTAATTAAATTAGGAAATTTTATTTATAATGTGTGTTTGTTAATATTACCTGGTGCTGCCTAATCACGAGGTGTCTACGTACTGCACATCTTTTCTTATTTGATAATTATTTTATTAAACAGAAAAAAAAAAAATCTACATGGACCGGACGACGTACCAAATGGTTGAACTATTTGGATATAATTTATTTAATTTTTATATCCATGATAATTAAATATTTGTTGGGTGAATTAACAAACAGAAGAATTAAAAAAAAATTATTTACAATTTATAAATTAAAAAAAAATTTACAATAATTATAAGTCATAAATTTAGTGATTAATATGAGTGAAAGAATTTTCAATTATTAAATGGATTTATTTTAAAAAATAGAGTAAAAAATGTATACATATGAACATTTTAAGCAATACAAAAAAAGTTAAATTTACAATATAGAAATTTAAAAAATTAAATTAACAATAGTAATCTTATTATTCTTTACAACTTCATCTATCTCAGGCTAAATTCCTCGATCATTTTACCATTTGAGCATCATATATATCCCAAACTCATTTACTCATTTTCACTTTTGTCAACATTTCATCATTTTTTTGTTTCACATCTCTTGTACCTTTCTTTTTCCTACCTATTTATCTTTTACTGTATTTCATATCTCCTTCTGTCTCAATACTTTATTATTTATTTAATACTATTATTTTTTTTTAAAAGTGGGCAAATAACAAGTGACAGTAGCTTGAGGAGGAAGTATTTGCAAGCTTCTCAAAATAGTCACCCATGCATAGCATATTAATATTTGCAAGCTTCAATTATGTTAAAGAAAAAGAGAGTCTACGTGAACCTCGTTAACATGTAACACACTCTTTTCCGTTGAGCTTCAGACGAGCAGGCTTCAATTCTCATACATCTTGCACCTGCAGATTTGCTAAGCCCCTGACTTTGCTAGAATGGATATTTGGTTCTTAAGCAATTTTCAGCCATAAACTCTAAAATGAAAATCTCTAAACTCCAAAATACATTTTTTCTTACTCCATTTTAAAAACCTCTCCCAACCATGAAACTCTCTATCTTACTCTATTCATTATTTTATTCATTTTCAATGTATATAACAATAGAGTTGTAATTATAAATAAAAAATTATTAATATTAATAAAATAATAGATATAAAATATAGAGTTTTGAATAGTGAACTTCATACTATTCAAAACTCTATTTCAAATCTTCAAAATAGAGTACGGTTAGGCCATTTGGCCCATCTACAACCACAAACTCTTAAATGAAGGTATCTAAACTTCAAAATACACTTTTTTATACTCTATTTTAAAAACCTTCTCCAACCATGAAACTCTATATCTTACTCTATTTATTATTTTAATCATTTTCAATATATTACAATCATTAAATAATATATTTATCTTTGTATTTAAATAAATTTATACAATTAAATATTCAATTATTAAATTAAATATTATTGATTTTATCAAAATCATAAAATGTAAATAAACGTGTAGTTTTCAAATAATACTTTTATTTAAATATAAAATTACGAAACACATAATAACGTAAAACGATACATGTGAGTATAATCTAATACTACCCTTTAGCGAAACTTCTCTTCTGGATCCAACATTCCGCCGTACAAGTGTATCATTTTTTTTATTATTTGTATTTGTATTTCAGATTGTGTTCACTTATTTTAATATGTCGGTGTTATATGTAGCTAGGTAATGATTAATGAATGTATGTCCGTTCTAATATGTAATGTATTTCATATTTCATATATAATGTATGTTTTATTGTATTTTACGTTATTTTTTTGTAGGTAAAAATAATACCTAAAAAAAATAAAAAATTATACAATTAAAATTAAATTATAAATTAGTATAACAATAGAATTGTAATTATATTTAACAAACTATTAATATAAAATAGTAATACATAATTATAAATATTAATAAAATAATAGATATAAAATATAGAGTTTTGAATAGTGAACTTCATATATAGAGTTTACTATTCAAAACTCTATTTCAAATCTTCAAAATAAAGTAGGATTGGAAGAAACAAAACTCTATTTTTGAGGTTAAACTCTAAGTATAGAGTACGGTTGGAAATGGTCTAAGTTACAATGCACATTACATGATAATCATATTTTAGGTATTTAAATTGAAGAATCACTATATTTTGATAAAACTTTTTTGAATAAAAATGCTATATTTGGATTAAAAAAAATCCCCGGTTGTAGTAAACCAACAAAAAGATGTAAATAAGCATCTTGAAGTTGTCTACAACAACGTAGAACCGTGGGATATGTCCCTTACCATGAATTAAAAAACACCACAAAAGAAACCGAAATAAACGAAAAACCACTAATTCATAAACTAAAATTCACTATATAAACAAAGGATCCAAGAGTCTCATAACTCATCTTTTCTCGTATATGTGAGCTCTGGACCCCAACAACTAGAGAGAAGGATAGAGAATCGATACCAAGAGATAGAAGAACTGAATCCCAATAAGAGCCCTAATTCAATCCATATTTTCTAAAAAAACACACACAAAAAAAAAAAAGATAACATGGCTCAAATGATCAGGTTCAACTATCTCTTCGCCGTGGCTTCTCTTCTTCTCCTCGTGATCGCCCAGAGTCCACCCGTCGAGGCCCGCACATACATCGGCGTCAACCAGTGGTGCCGCACCGCCTTCCACCGTCGCCTTTGTACCAAAATGGTCAATGGCGCGGTTACCAAGGACGAGGCCACATTGAATGCCTTGAAGTCAACTTTAGAGTACGCAAAACAGTTACAGGGCATGATTGATATGGTGAAACCAGCTATAGCTAAGCTGGCACCCAAGACTCAAGAATCAATCATGTCCACGTGTACGGAAGATTTGTCCGGAAACATCGACGATTTGGAAACGAGCATCACCGCCCTGCAGGCGAATGACATCGGCACCATGTTGGCCCACCTCAGCGCCTCCCTACGTAGCGACTGCGAGGCGGCGCTCGTCGAGTTCCGCGTCGTGTCGCCCATCAAGGATTATGCAAAACTTTTGCATAAGGAGGTTGATAATTGCTTGGCTATTATTATGCAGAATTAGATCTAAAATTAATTAATTGATTCAGCCCAACAAAAGGTGCATGAACACTTATGAACAAATAAATAAATATATGATAGTTTAATTTAATTTCCATTTTTGGAAGTTTCTTTTCTGTCACAATAATCTTTTCTTTTATTTCTAAAATATTATTTTTGCTAAGTGTAAAAGGTGTTCATTTTCTGAGGGAATCCCATTGGAATTACCTACTCTAGTTTTGTATAGTTGTTATAATAAAATTAATTTAATGGATTTTTTCATCTGATTGATCTTCGTTCCTTCTTGCTACTTTTGTAGTTGTAATAGTGGACATTTCATATATAATGGATGCAATTTTTCAATTAATTAAGGATTGTTCTTATATAGAATCAATTCCTCAACCTAAACCCTAAATATTTAAAAATATTGTAAACCTTAAATATTCAAGAATATTGTGAATAAATTTTTTGACTTGGTCAATTTTTTATTACTATTATTATTTTTATTGGTAATTTTTTTTTTTCGAAAATATATGTGTTGAAAAGTGTACATGAAAAGTGCAACACAATATTTTAATGAAAATTGTAAGTTATTATAACTGAAAAGTGTAACAAAATATGACTAAAAGGTGTAACAGAACATTACTAAAAAGTGTAAGTCACTATAACTAAACATATTGTTGGAAATTGTAAGTCACTACAACTCAAAATATGACTAAAAGGTGTAACAGAACATTACTAAAAGATATAGCATAACATTACTAAAAAGTGTAAGTCGATATAACTAAAAAATATTGTTGAAAATTGTAAGTCACTACAATTAAAAAGTGCAACAAAATATATGTAACATAACATCACTAACAAATGTCATTATAACTTAAATTTGCAACAAAATATATGTAACATAACATCACTAACAAATGTCATTATAACTTAAATTTGCAGCAATGTTAGATGTGGGAGTTGAACACTAGACCTCAACATAAAATAAACTATTTTCAAACATTTGAGCTACATCAATTAAGACACATATCTTTTGCGTATTTTATTTTTATTATTTATCCTACTCATTTATTAAAATGAGCTCGAGTCTACGGAGACCTACCCATTAATTAATAGTTTGCGTTAATTATAAGTTTCATTTTGTTTTGTTAGATCAAGAAGGAAATTAAATAATTAAAATCATTAATAAAATTGGAAGACAAAGGCCAATATTAGAATAATGTTTGGCTGGCAATTGGCGCTACATTGAGATTTAATTCTAGATAACACGTGTACCGTTTTTATACTGATTTTGCAACTTGTAATATTTTCGAATTTCGATGATTAATTATGTAAAAAAAATTCATGCATAGGTGTAATAATTTTCAAAAAAAAAAATGTATTTAATTGAAGTGATTATGATTTTATTTCATATTTTTATTTGTTTTCCATAATATATTTGATCAAAGATATACTTTATTATTTCTCACTATAAATGTAGAACTCTATAAAATATTCTAGAATAATTTTATAAAATTTTAGAATATATAGAGGATCATTAATTCCAAGGAGTTCTCTAAACCGTTGATCAAATTAAGGGAATGTGTTAATAATTAATTTAATATAAATATGAGATCTAATTGAGGGAATGTTCACGAGTAAATATTGTCAATTCGCATCATTATTATGAACGAGTTCATTTTAATTATTTTTTTTAGGACTAATCAAATCAAATGTGCAATAGAATTTTGAATTCTAAAAAAAAAAAAAAAAAAAAAAAAAAAAAAAAAAAAAAAGTGAAGGATGATTCAATTCTTGATCATAAAAGTGTATTCTTCCAACAAATCGACATTTCTCCTGCGTTTTATTGTGTGTTGCTTTTATCTTGGATAAACTTATTTAAAATTGATTTTTAATGTAAAACTAAAACTCACCCAATTTCATACGAGAGTATGTTAATAAAATAATACAGTATTCCATTCCATTCACCTTAAATAAATTAATTATCATTTTATTTTGAGAGCACTATGTTTTAAATTTTGTATGTTGGAAAATTGAGCTTGAATTTATGTGAGTAGGCAGAGTTATAAAATTATCCTACATTTACCGATCATGGTTGAGTGTTAGTTGGTAGTTGAGTGTTAGTTGGTAGTTAGTTGTTTTGAGAGTTAGTTGGTTATGTTTGTTAGCTAGTTGATTTATTAGTTGTGGTTGAGTGTTAGTTGGTAGTTAGTTGTTTTGAGAGTTAGTTAGTTATGTTTGTTAGCTAGTTGATTTATTAGTTGTGGTTGAGTGTTAGTTGGTAGTTAGTTGTTTTGAGAGTTAGTTGGTTATGTTTGTTAGCTAGTTGATTTATTAGTTGTGATTAATTTTAGTTTATAAGACTTAATGCCTATATATATATATATGTAAACACAAATTCGTGAATTAAATATAAAAACGCGAAAATGGTAAACGATTTTATTTCTTTCGGATTAAAACCGAGTATTTGTGGGTTACAATCTCTAATTTGCTCCTCTGATTCTCTCTTCTTGAATTTCTTGAGTACTTTTGAAACTTCTGGAGTTGGATCCGCAGCCGAATCCTATCCGGTCTTGTATTTGGGGCTTTATAACGTTAATCCAAAGGTTTAGCACCGTATTTTTTGGATTAAACGTTGAATTTAGGGACTTTTATGATGAACGTCGTTGAAGATCGTTCTTGAACTTGGGACTTTGTAACGTTAATCCAAGGGTTTGACGCCGTATTTTGGATTACACGTCGATTTTAGGGACTTTTGTGATGAACGTCGTTGAAGATCGTTCTTGAACTTGGGACTTTGTAACGTTAATCCAAGGGCTTGACGCCGTATTTTGGATTACACGTTGATTTTAGGGACTTTTCGGGACCTTCGGGACTTATCCGGGACTTATCGGGACTTTTCCGGGACTTTTCGGGACTTATCAAGACTTATCGGGACTTATTCGGGACTTATCGGGACTTTTTCGGGACGAACGTCGTTGAAGATCCACGAAGCACCTCCTCCTTGAAGAAACGCCGAATCGAAGAGGCTTAGTACCTTGATCTCCGCTCGAACACTGCTTCTCGCCGCTTTGCACGAAGAACGCCTTGAAGAAACGCCGAATCGAAGGGGCTTAACACCTTGATCTCCACTCGAACGCTGCTTTTCGCCGCTTTGCACGAAGAATGCCTTGAAGAAACGCCGAATCGAAGGGGCTTAGCACCTTGATCTCCACTCGAACGCTACTTCTCGCCGCTTTGCACGAAGAACGCCTTTGAAGCTCCTCCGCTTGCTGAAGAACACTCTAAAATCTCTACAGAGAATTTTAGAGCCTTGAATGCTTCTGATTTGTTGATGATAAAATAATGAAATGAGACCTCTATTTATAGGTGTAGAACCTAGGGTTTTTTATGGGCCAATGAGATATTTGTGCAAGTGGTTAGGCCTTAATTCAAATTTTGAATTACTTGATGGGCTAAGAATACCCTATTTGGGCTTGATTTGGTTTGTTGGACTTTAGATGCCCATTTTCATTTATGGGACTTTAGAGGCCCGTCTTGCTTTATTGGACTTTAGAGGTCCGTCTTGAATTTATGGGACTTTAGAGGCCCGTCTTCATTTACTGGACTTTAGAGGTCCAAAGGAATTTAAAATTTAGGTGTCTACAAATTGCCCCCTCGCATTTCGTTAACGAGAACGTTTGTCTTTGATGTGGACGAATTGCGAATTACTTTCAAATGATTTCCCACATGCGGGCCAGGAGTGACTATTCTTTAACTACTTTTGACAAAGTAGGGATTTAATTATTTAACCACTTAAAATGCCTTTAGTGGAGTAAGTTAACAGTTTAACCACATGTATTTACCTTTGGTGGTTGTCGTACACAGTTTAGACTCATGAGGACCGGGAGTAATAAGCAGTTTAGACTCGTGCATTATGGAGCAAAAAGCAGTTTAGGCTCGTGCGTTTATGGAGCAATAAGCAGTTTAAACTCATGCATTATGGAGCAACAAGCAGTTTAGACTCGTGCGTTCTTGGAGCAACAAGCAGTTTAGGCTCGTGCGTTTATGGAGCAACAAGCAGTTTAGGCTCATGCGTTTATGGAGCAAAAAGCAGTTTAGGCTCGTGCGTTCTTGGAGCGACGAGCAGTTTAAGCTCATGCGTTTATGGAGCGAAAAGCAGTTTAGGCTCATGCGTTTATGGAGCGACAAACAGTTTTGGCTCATGCGTTTATGGAGCGAAAAGCAGTTTAGGCTCGTGCGTTTATGGAGCGAAAAGCAGTTTAGGCTCGTGCGTTTATGGAGCAACAAGCAGTTTAGGCTCATGCGTTTATGGAGCATACTTGTTTTCTTTACGTGTAGTAGCGTTTCAAAAACATTCCGTTCATGGGACAAATGTATATGCCGTCTTCATAAATCAATTTGTAGGCGCTATTTGCGTAATCTTCCTTCATTTGATTGTCTTCAACTGTGATGTGATTCACCGTTGTTACACTTTCTTCTAGCAAGATCTTCCCCTCTTTAGCTAGCTGCATAATTTTCTCTTTAAGTATAAAACAGTCTTGAGTTGGATGTCCTACCAATCGATGGTACTTGCAATATTTGGGGTCGTCCGTTCGCCCAGCCTCATCGGGTCGTTTCATTCGTGGTAGTTCAATGAGATCATTCTTGATCAAGTCATCGAAAATTTCGGGGATGTCTGAGTCTAGAAATGGATATTGCTTTCGTTGCAACTCCTTCAAACTCGTTTTCCTTTGCCCCCACTCTTGAGATAGCGGCCCTTCAAATCCACTTGTAGACATGCTCAACTCCATGTCATGAGCCTTAGTAGCCAAATCCTCGAATGATCTTGGTCGAATTGCTTGAAGGATATATCGAAGACCCCACTGCATTCCTTGGATGCACATCTCGATGGCTGAAGCTTCAGTCAATCTATCCTTGCAATTTAGACTTAGATTTCTCCATCGATTTATGTAATCGATCACCGGCTCTTCCTTTGATTGACAAGTGTTCGTCAATTCAAGCATGCTAACCGTTCTACGAGTGCTGTAAAATCGATTGAGAAATTCTTGTTCCATTTGCTCCCAACTTTCTATCGAACTAGCTTCCAAATCGATATACCAATCGAACGCATTGCCCTTTAAAGAGCGCACGAATTGCTTCACCAAATGATCTCCATACGTGCCGGCATTGTTGCAGGTCTCCACGAAGTGAGCAATATGTTGCTTTGGATTACCCTTGCCATCGAACTGCTGCAACTTTGGAGGTTGATAACCAGCTGGCATCTTCAAACTGTCAATCCTCTTCGTGTAAGGCTTGCTGTAGGTGAATGAAGACTTGGGATTTTTCTCGAACTTATCTTTGATTGCCCCAAGTATGATTTCTTTTAGCTGGTTAACGGGCACCAAACCATCGGGAGAAACTTGTAACTCCTTAAGAGTTGGGTCAATTTTCATCTGTTGACGTTCACCAGACATCTCCACATCATGCCCCTCGACTCGCTTTTCTTTTGCTCGACTTGACTCCCCTTTGTCTGCATTGCTCATCAGCTTAGCAATCTGAACATCCTGTTCTTGGACATGTTTCGTGAGTCCTTCTATAGCTCTAGTCAAGCTTGCCAATTGCTCCTCAACAGTCGTGGTATTTGTCACCATTGCTGAAGCTGTGTTTGAATCTAATGAGCTCATCGTGGAATGAGTAGGGGAACAGGCTGGGTTGTTTTCCTCATTCGCAGTGTTGTGTGGTGGACCCTCTGCAGTAGTTTTCCTTGAAGAAGACGATGACTTCGAGCTTCTTGACAACGTTCTCGTGACTACGTTCACGTCTTCAAAGTCGACGTCAACTGATCCGGGTGCAACGCCTCTCTTGATCTTAATCTTGATTGGCGCCATCGTCGTGACTTGATTTGCTTGAAGAGTAGAGATGAGAGGTAGAGATAGTCCCACCGGGCGTGCCAATTTGTAAACACAAATTCGTGAATTAAATATAAAAACGCGAAAATGGTAAACGATTTTATTTCTTTCGGATTAAAACCGAGTATTTGTGGGTTACAATCTCTAATTTGCTCCTCTGATTCTCTCTTCTTGAATTTCTTGAGTACTTTTGAAACTTCTGGAGTTGGATCCGCAGCCGAATCCTATCCGGTCTTGTATTTGGGGCTTTATAACGTTAATCCAAAGGTTTAGCACCATATTTTTTGGATTAAACGTTGAATTTAGGGACTTTTATGATGAACGTCGTTGAAGATCGTTCTTGAACTTGGGACTTTGTAACGTTAATCCAAGGGTTTGACGTCGTATTTTGGATTACACGTCGATTTTAGGGACTTTTGTGATGAACGTTGTTGAAGATCGTTCTTGAACTTGGGACTTTGTAACGTTAATCCAAGGGTTTGACGCCGTATTTTGGATTACACGTTGATTTTAGGGACTTTTCGGGACCTTCGGGACTTATCCGGGACTTATCGGGACTTTTCGGGACTTATCAAGACTTATCGGGACTTATTCGGGACTTATCGGGACTTTTTCGGGACGAACGTCGTTGAAGATCCACGAAGCACCTCCTCCTTGAAGAAACGCCGAATCGAAGAGGCTTAGTACCTTGATCTCCGCTCGAACACTGCTTCTCGCCGCTTTGCACGAAGAACGCCTTGAAGAAACGCCGAATCGAAGGGGCTTAACACCTTGATCTCCACTCGAACGCTGCTTTTCGCCGCTTTGCACGAAGAATGCCTTGAAGAAACGCCGAATCGAAGGGGCTTAGCACCTTGATCTCCACTCGAACGCTACTTCTCGCCGCTTTGCACGAAGAACGCCTTTGAAGCTCCTCCGCTTGCTGAAGAACACTCTAAAATCTCTACAGAGAATTTTAGAGCCTTGAATGCTTCTGATTTGTTGATGATAAAATAATGAAATGAGGCCTCTATTTATAGGTGTAGAACCTAGGGTTTTTTATGGGCCAATGAGATATTTGTGCAAGTGGTTAGGCCTTAATTCAAATTTTGAATTACTTGATGGGCTAAGAATACCCTATTTGGGCTTGATTTGGTTTGTTGGACTTTAGATGCCCATTTTCATTTATGGGACTTTAGAGGCCCGTCTTGCTTTATTGGACTTTAGAGGTCCGTCTTGAATTTATGGGACTTTAGAGGCCCGTCTTCATTTACTGGACTTTAGAGGTCCAAAGGAATTTAAAATTTAGGTGTCTACAATATATATAAGACATTTGTTATTATAATTGTTTGGGAGTTGAATTGATTTGAAAATATATGGTTTTGTCCTTTAAATTTATTCTCGTCCCTTCGATTTATTGTCGTTCCTTCGATTTATGTGTTTATTGTTTTTTTATCGTTGATAAGATTGAGGCTTGCTTCTTCCGACTCCCAACAAAGTTTCCCCAACTCAATTTCATATTTCAGGAAAAGAATGCCACACTTTCTTAGTCATTCGTACAACCATTTCACGGCGACCCATGGACCAAGAATGATGTTTTTCAATTCGTTCGTTTTGCTCCCAATTAAAAGCTTTCCTCAAACTAAATATCAGGTTTCGTCAATAATGAATTTGAAAATTGATCCAAAAATTGTGAATTTTCGATCTAGTTTTCATTGCCTTCGTCCGGCTATTTTTCAATTGTTCTACAAACCTTATTTTTTATTTTTTGGAAACAATAATTTTTTTATTAATGAGTATCAGAAATACCTTTACAACAACAGTATTGGATTGAAGAACCAACTTCATTCTTTAGAATCTGGAAATTTTCATTAATGAAATAAAACGAATGAATCTGTTTTGAAGGTGTAGAGACCCTTCTAATACTAAACATAAAGTAACCGCTAATCTAACTAACTAACTGTTAAACTAATAATCAAGATTAGATACTCCCTCCGATCCAAAAAGTTTGTCGCATTTAGACTTTAAATTTGTTTCAAAAAGTTTGTCGCTATTCCTAATTTTACCAATGATCTCCCTAAATTGCCCCTATTCTTTTGAAAATATATTAATTACGATTTTTTTTGGAAAGGTCAAAAAAATGGTGGAAAAGGAAGGTGGAAAAATAAAAGGAAAAAAAGAAGAAAGGGGGAGAAAATAACGAGGGGTAAATTTGTCAAAAAAATATGTTCCTTAATTCTATACAAAATGAGAAATGCGACAAACTTTATGAAATGGAGGGAGTACAAAACAAGAGTGTATCTATTAATTACAAAGGGTGTATCTATCAGCCTTTATAAACAGACACATGATAAAGAAAAGACACTTAATGTAGCACAACTCTAGCTTAAACACACTGCAATTTTTAACATGGCAAAATGATCGATTTATAATAAAATCTTGAAAATAGAATTGTAAGAGAATATTATTAATTTGGCCAAATACATGTGAAAAAATTGATCAGATAATAAAATGGGAGGTGGAGAAAAATAGAAGATCGTTAATTGCCAACTAATTTGTCGATTAATTGCATAAATGGCCGGATATAGTTGGTCATCAATTGGGAGTTTTACACTTTTACTACTTAAGTTCAAATTTCATATCCCAAGCAAAGAAAATGGCTAAATTATACCTAGCTTCTTCCATTAAATATTATTGTCCAGAAAGTCAAGAAAATAGACGTCCGAATTAGGTTTATGATTACGCATAATTGGCAATATGAACATGACATGTTATGCTTTAGTATTTTGTTAAAGTATTTTGAACTCCGATTTAATTTAATTAAACAACGTTTTAAAAAAATTGTCACTTTTTCTATTTTTATCCATGATCCCCTTAAAATATTCATATTAATCTCTACAATATCTATCTTTTTTTGAAAAGGTGAAAGGAATTAAGTGTAGAAAAATATGCTTCTTAATTTCATGCAAAATAAAAAATGCACATCATATAAAAATCTAAAATCTAACTTATAAGAAAAACATTGCATCAAATTAATCGGCAGGTTTTTGTTGTTGCACATACGTCTTCAATCCCTTCCATCAATAACGTAATGGCCACGAAACTTTCATGGGTTAATCTGCTCTACACAATCAGACATTTGAAACTGAATCTATTTTAGGAAATTCATTATTTAAAAAAAAAAAGTATGAAACACAAATAAATAGATAACTACCTTGTGCGTTTCACACAAAATGATGGGAATTCTTATAATAATCCAAATTTCACTTTTTTTGGCATAAAATTCTCATCATTTCCCTAGTAAATAATTTTTCTATACATTCATATTTTCCCAATTCCCCCAACAAAACACAAATACCAAAAAATAAAAAAAGTAAAAAAAATTTAAAACTTACCCCAAAGAAATGGCTTCCACGAAAACCACCGTCTATTTCACGTTCGTTATCCTCGTCGCCCTCCTCGTCGTAACCGCCTCCGCCAAGGGCAACGGCAGAGGCGGAAGAGGCGGAAGAGGAGGCGCCGCCAGAGGATTAACCGCGCCCAGAGGCGGCGGATCTTTCTGCGGCGAGGCGGATGACAAGGTCCTCTGCGCGCAATTGACCGGTGGAGCGACGACCTGGGGAGCGGCGATGGCAACCGCGATTAACGGCGCGTTGGTTAGGGTTAACGCCGGGAGAGCGACGGTGGACATAATCGGAGCGAAATTGCCGCGGAATCTGAAGCCGCTTACGAAGCAATCGCTTACCGGCACGTGCCGGGAAAATTTGGCGAACGCAATCGATAACCTAGAGCAATGCCTTGTATTCCTGAAGAGCGATCCTACATCTGCTCTGAATTCGTACCTCTCTTCGATCACTTTCTCCGATTGCACCGACGGGTTGGAGGAATTCGGACTCGCTGTGCCCGAGGCGACTCAGTTCGCTAATGATGTTCTCAGGATCGCCAGCACTCTCTTGGCCGTTTCTGCTGCCAGGAAATGAGTGTATTGTGAACAGGGTTATAGTACTTATTCATCGATTGTTAACAGATTAAAAAAATAGTTGACTCGATTAAATATTTATTTATTTATTGTAGGATTCGATTAAATTGAATCTTTGCTTGTAATATTTCATTGTTAATTGTATGAAATTGATTGTATAAACTAGTAATAATATTATTATTATTATTAAAATTAGCAGTATTTTATTATTACTGCGATTGTATTTGAGAATTTTGAAATTGAATTTTGAAAATTTGATGGTGGCTGGGGTTGGTCTCTTGATTGCAATCAACTTGTCTTGTATGATTTTCCATTTCTCGTGTGACATTCTCTTTATTATATGAGTATAACACTATCTTCAAAACTTCTCGCGGACATGTAGACTTTCGACTTCTCGCGGACATGTAGACTTTCGTTTTACTTGTTGACTAGTCGTTGTAGATTTCTTAGATCTTCGTTTATTGATTGATTGTCGCCTTTACTATGATGAACGCCTATTTTTCTAACCTCCTCCCTCACACAAATTATAAATATACGAATATATAACGCTTGTGTGCATTAAATAGTGTTGAATGGATTTTATATAACCACATAGACATTTTCATATTCTTAAAAAAACGTTACACCTATTTCAATTATTACTTGACCCTCTATTTTCTCCTGTACGTTTTTTAATGGATTTTATATAACCACAAAGACATTTTCATATTCTTAAAAAAAAACGTACGTTACACCTATTTCAATTATTACTTGACCCTCTATTTTTTCCGATACGTTTTTATTCATGCATGGGAATCAATGGATGTTAGTAATGTTTGTACGTTGTAAAATGGTTATCTCATGTCCTCTCTCTCACGTTATAAATATACTACGGTAGTAGGTAGACAAAAAAAACCATATTGCCTTTGGCCCTTTAATTTAGTTCTTTTAGTGTAGTTCTTCTATTAAGTTCAATGTTTAGTTAATAGGAAATTAGATCCTTTTGTTATTCTATGTATCAACGGCTAGGCGATGACAATTATAAGGATTAATTCGTACAATGCTATTACGTATTGTTTCCACGTTCATCTATTGAAGTGAATTTTTTATTTGTTTTAATCTCTACAGTGGTTGGTAGAGCTCTATTGCATTGTTATTCTTTATTTAATGTTTTAGATAAATGTTTGAGTTAATTGTTTACTATGTGAATTCATTTCTATTGTTATTCCATTGGCAAAGTTTGTGGCAAAGTTATCTAATAGACAGGGGCTCCAAATGGGGGTTTGGGACCGACGGGTCTTCGGGTGCGACCCGTTGTACTCACTACGTGTGGGAATACCTTAGTCATTAATTTGGCTTTGAGAAGGTTCACAAACATGCGATGTCTACGTGTGGAAATATCTTAGTCATTAATTTGGCTTTGGGAAGGTTCACAAACATGCGAAGTCTACGTACGTGTGAGAATACCTTAGTCATTAATTTGGCTTTGGGAAGGTTCACAAAACTCTATTGGCAAAGTTGGCAAAGTATCAATGGCAAAATATATGTGGCAATGTGAATGTTATTTACTAAGTTTGAATTACTTGATTATTTATTTTTAGCATTAACTATTGAATGACTTAATCCCACTGAGTGTGCTTGCATGCTCACCCCAACATTTACAATTTCAGGTTGAAGAGTTGGATGGCGTGCTTGCATGCTCACCCCCAACATTTACAATTTCAGGTTGAAGAGACGGCGAGGAGTGGTAATGGGAGACGATCAATACTTATTTATTTAAAAACAAAAGACTATTTGCTTAAATTGAAATATGATTATTCTTATGGATATTTGGTTGATGAGTTAGTTATGAAATTATTTATTTTATTTTAAGTGTTTCCTCTGTAAATACTTAACGTGATTTTAGTTATATTTGTCGTTACGTCCCTTTATATATTATCGTTATAATTTTAAGATTCAATTATTTAACGCGTTAAAGTTAGTTATTTTAACTACTTTTAAAAAGTCATATTTTTCGAATTTGGGGCGTGACAATTTGACTAGTGAATGATACTCTTGTAACTCTTGTTGATTCTTTGATCACACATAACAATACATACCTCGAATCACCCACTACGGGCGGCTAGCTCCTTCGATGACACGATAGAGGATTTCGCTGCCATTGTGAAAAAATAATAAGGCTTATTATTATTTTTTCTTCTTTTCTTTTCGACTCGTAGTTCAACTACTTGATCTATGGCTACATTCTAAAGAAAAGAATAAAAAGAAATAATAAAAAAGCAGAAAAATTATAAAAAAGAAAAAAACAAGGAACAAAATTTTAGTAATATTTTTTGTTGGGGTTTTCTTATAATAAAAAAGCAGAAAAATTATAAAAAAGAAAAAAACAAGGAACAAAATTTTAGTAATATTTTTTGTTGGGGTTTTCTTAGGATAGTCTTTGAGTCGCCTGGACTATTAATAGTCTGGATGTCAAATTGTATCGATACCTATTGACTTTTTTTAATATTTTTAAATAATTGTTTAAAATTTATTTTATTATTTACTATTTTATCCTTAATTAAAATTAATAATAATAATATTAATATTAAAATTAAACAATTAGAGCGTAAAATTAGATTTTTTTTAACAGAATTAGATTATTATTTTATTTATATTTTATCTACACCTGCTCATTTAATTAGTACACCTTCAAATTATTTTTTTACTACGATTATCTGTACCCGCTCATTTTATTAGTTCACCCAAAATCATTTTTTAACCATGATTATCTGTTATCGCTCATTTTATAAGTTCACCCAAAAATTATTTTTTTAGCACAATTATTTGTACCTGCTCATTTTATAAGTTCACCCTAATTTTTTTTTCAAATAATTACATTTTAAAAACTATATTAGAGTGATAGTTGGGTACATGCAAGATACCCATACACACCAATTTTAATTTTTTATTTATATTTTATCTATATTCACTCATTTAATGAGTTCACCCAAAAATTATTTTTTTTACTACGGTTATGTGCACCCGCTCATTTTATGAGTTCACCCCCAAATCATTTGTTATCACGGTTATGTGCACTCGCTCATTTAATGAGTTCACCCTTAAATTATTTTTTTACCACGTTTATCTGCACCCCTCATTTTATGAGTTCACCCCAAAATATTTTTAAAAAAATAATTACATTTAAAAGACTATATTATCCTTTTATTAATTTACAAAAAATATAATAAAATCAACCTTAATTTGTATATTTACAATTTGTAGTCGAGTCATTATCTAGTTACCGTCGATTCACCATCAAGTCACCCATATTTTTAGAAAAATATCGTAAAACATAATTTAAAAGAAAAAACTATCGAAATTAACCACAAATCTTGATTTTTTTTTCTTTTTAATTTTTCTTCCCCTTCCTCTTTTTCTCCCATTTTCAGTTTTTATTCCAAACTTTTAATTTCTTCGTTTTTTTTTTCCTTTTCCTTTTTATTTTTATTTTCCTGCCTTTATTTTCCATTTTTTCATGTGTATTTTTTTTAATTTTAATACAAAATAATATTATAGGAAAACGTCATGCTTAGACCATCAATTAGTTCTAAAAAACATGTGTCCATATAATATTGCTTAAGAATATTGACCTAAAGTCCGATTTGTACAATGAAACTAGATTGATTGTTATAAGACTTGAAAATCACATTATTGAGGACACATTTTTATTTTGGAAAGAATGTTGGTAGTAAAGTTTTTATTCTGAAAATAATATTGAGTGTTTCGATGACACGACTCCCATAAAGTTTCGAATAAGACAATTTCTTATTTTATTGTCTTTTACAATGACGATAAATAAAAGTTAAAAGTCAGTCTCTCTTCATGGTAGGTGTGTAGTGTGTACCTTCTAAAACATGTTCATGCACATACAATTATATGTTGCAGCATCTAAAGTTAAAAGTGAATTGAAAAATATTTACTTAGATTCAAATGAAAAAATACGTAAATCCTTATAAACAATAGAGTGTATATAAAAATTTACCTGTATAAATTATGATTGATTGTATTATATTTTGTTTAGATTAATAGAAGAGCACTATATTAATTTTAGGTGTAATTGTTTTTAAAAAATAATTTGGGGGCGGGGGTGAAGTCAATAAAAGAGGGGTGTAAATAACCGTGGTCAATTGTTTATATATAAATTATGATTGATTGTATTATATTTTATGTAAATTAAAAGAAGGGCATTATAGTAATTTTAGATGTAATTTTTTTAAATAATAATTATTGGGGGTGAAGTCAACCAAAGTGGGGGTGTAAATAACCGTGGTCAATTGTTTGTACAGTATATATAAATTAATAGAAGGGTACTATAGTAATTTTAGGTATAATTTTTTTTAAATAATAATTTAGGGAAGTCAACAAAAGTAGGGGTGTAAATAACTGTGATCTATTGTTTATATAATTTGTGGGGGTGAAGTTAACAAAAGTGGAGGTGTAAATAACTGTGGTCAATTGTTTATATAATTTGTGAGGGTAAAGTTAACAAAAGTGGGGGTGTAGTCAATTATAAGATTGAAATTTAAATTTAAATTAGGTGTGTACGGTGCATACGAGCGTATGAGAGAATTTGACATTAAAATAAATATTATATATATCGATTAATTTTTTATTAATAATGTGAGGATAAATTTGTAATTTTATAATTATATATTTAAAATTATTAAATTTAATTTAAAAGTGTGATAGGGCGACAAAAAACGATAATAAGTGCAATGCAAGGCGATGGATTCTGCGACGCCAAATGCAACAGGTAGAAGGTCATTAAATATAAGCCATTAGATTTCAGATCTGATGGCTCAGATTACTGGACTGTTGATAGTCCAGGCGACACCTGGACTGTCCTTAGAAGGCACCTTTTTTGTTCGATTAGATTTGGTTCGTTTGGTAATTTAAAATTCTTCATCAGCCCTTACTTGTATGCACCATCTTGGCCACTTATATGAGAAGTACATAATCAAAGTACACCTACTAAACCTTCACAATATTGTTTGTCCTTAAAAAAATTGCATACTCTAAAATAGAAATAATCATCACAATTATCATTCTCACAATATACACATATTTACCCATCGTGCCACTACTTTTGGAACCTCATCATACACTCAACTCACCACTTTATTCATTTTATATATAAAAATTTATAAAATTACCTTAACACTCTCGTCATTACATTTTTTTCTTAAATCATGTGCCCAAGATTTCCCGCAAACTCCCGCTTAATTATTAATTAACTGGTATAAAAATATAGTCGCACCGATTTATTCACGTGCACCCCTCATTTATTAGTGTTGATTTACTTACAGTGTTATTACGCATTCCTTCTTCTCAAGGTTCAAACTTTAGACAAGGTTTTAATGACACCCGACCTCTGATTTGACCTGTGAACGTCTACTCTAATAGATTTGTTTTGTTTTTTCCTTTGTTTTACAAGAGCCTTTTATTTGCCGACATATATAACACAGAAAATTGAATACAGAAGCTTCCATGGAAAGTGGAAAAAAACAGGGAAAGCATGCATGCACTCATAAAGTGCAACCGGATCGCTTCAATTACAAGGCAAGTGTCTTGTGGAATTGAAATTAAATTAAGCACCAAATTCGTAGATCGCGTTAACCCCATGTGATTAATTCCATTTTCATATTCAACAATTAATTATAAACCTACAAATCATTAATATAGCTGTATTTTTAATTAATTCTTATTTTTGTAGCTTGCCATCCTTAATGACGTTGAAAAACTAAGTTGAATTCAACTATAAAATGTGTAAGATATGTTTTAAGATCCATATAATTATCACTGTGATAAATATCAAATTTTAACTGAACTTTAATAAACTCAAGCAAGAATCTAAGTGCATAAATATGTTTTGACTATGCACAGCGACATATTTCAACCGTCATTTTGAAAATCGTTACAAAAAAAATAAAAATAAATTTGAACTATTTAGAATAATTATTCTTTATTTTTTAAAATTATCATTTTTTATGCAATTCTGATTCCATTTAATAAATTATAATAAAATTAGAAATTAATCTAGGATTTCATTTAATAAATTAAACAAAAATCATAAAATTAAAAAATTGATCCAGTGGTTATATTCTAAATCTATTCCCCATATCTAATTTTTACATTATAATACAATTGTTCTCACTTCTCAAGATCACAAGAAAACGAAAAGCTACAGTTTCATTAATAAAGTGAATAAATAAATATCGGCCGACATGCAGATATTTTCATTTTTTCATAAAATTTACAAATAATTTTAGTAAATATGTGGAGAAAAAATGCGGCTCTCAACAATCAATTTCAAGCGCTCATGTTTTCTGTATCCCAAGGTAAAAGTGCTCTGCAGACTGAAGCCAAAATTCGAGCCACTAAAATATCATCACATAACAACAACAAATACCTATCACACACCCAATGGGCGATGTACATCTACGAATAAATTCATATCATATCAATTATAAAAGATAAAATCTAGTATGCACTCGAGTGCATGTTGTACACCCTAGTTCATGTGCACTTTTCAGTTTACTGACTTACACTTTTTGGTAAATGGTGTTGCACTTTTCAATTATTACTAAAAATATTATTATACAGTTTAATAATTGAAAAATGCAACACCATTTACCAAATAGTTAAGTCAGTAAACTGAAAAGTGCAACATGGACTAGGTGCACAATATGCACTCGAGTGCATAGCAGACCAACCCATTATAAAATTCTGTACACTTTCATACCAAAATATTAAATAAAAACTCATTATTCCTAAAATTTAAATGATATGAATCAAATTAGCCTAATCTTAATTACAAAAAAGGGAAAAAAATCATACGAAACCAACAAGGGAGCCGGTGTCACGGACCCAGGGGCCATGCATCCGGCACGTGACTAATCTTCGAACTCTCAAAAACTCAATTCCCAAACGCCTTTATTTATCGTGCGCCTCTGAAATGACGCCGCGTGTCCCTTTTCTTCGTGATAATATTAATTCAGAAACGTATTAACTCTGTTTTCCCTCTGTACATCTTTTCACTTTCCACTTTTAATCACAGTTTCAACCAGATTTCGTCCCTAATTTGCCTAATTTTCCTTCTCCCTGAGGTAAATTTTGATTGCTGAAGCTACTCTAGTTGGATGAAATGCTATACATTTATGTGGAATTGGCGAGTTGCTGAACTGTACACTTGATTGAATTCTTCTGTGGAGTGGTCTGAAGCTAACTCGGATTGCACTCTAACTGTTTGTTGAAATGACTGAATTAAACATGCTCGATTGCGTAGTAAAAATTCTGAAGTGCGTTTAATGGTTTTTCGATTGTGATCTCGGTGGAGTTGATTTGTATGTAGCTGGCTTAGTTTCAGATTCAATTGTTCGTCTAAAATTATTTTTTCGCACTACAATGTTCAAATGTTTGTGTTTCTGTGTTCGGTTTCTGTATACAGAATGAGTTTTGTTGTTTTTAAAATGGTGCTTATATGTAAAAGGCGTTTTAAAGTTTTTCTACTCCTACGTGCTGACTACAGTTAGTCATGTTTATGATTGTGAATTTATTCTTTGTGGCAGCAACAATATTGATTTCGAAGTTGTGATATTTAATCTTACAGTTGAGAAAACATGAGCAACACATTTGGGAATAACTTGTTGCATCAGAGCTTGCTTTCTCCAACAGTATTAGAGCATCAGAGTCGAAGCAATTCTTCGACTTGCATTTGGGGGAATACCTTTCTCCAATCTCAAGCGAATTCAATAACACACCGATCCTCTTTATCAACTGAATTTCGTGGTGAAAGACTCACACTGCAGAAAAAGAAATTACAGATGGGAAAGCAGGGTGGTATTTTTAGATCAACAAAGGCTATTTTGGCCCCTGATGCATCTTCTATGGTAATTATACAATTATTTTAGATAGGCGTTGTTGATATTTTTTATTTTATTCATGTCTATTTGTTGAAGTATATGTATTTTCAAATGTAGTATTTGGAAATCTTTGCAATGTTATGATTCTAGTTGATTCAACTTAGACAGTGAATCAGGATTTCGTTGGAATCTCTCACTAAGACAGATGTGGTTCTTCTCCTCATCTAATAATATAGAAATAATTTTTCTTACTGGATAATAGTGGCCTCATTTTTCTCAGAATTTTGGTTCTTTTACTTTTAACAATTGGATGCATGATCTCTAATCTCTAGTTAAAGGCTGGAGTGATTGTTAAAACTTAAAATACTGATGAGTTTCTTTGGGCTTCCATTACAGCTCTCTATGGTGCACGCAGTAGCAATAGCTGCTTGAAAGTTCATTGACTTGATATGATTTTTTCACCTTTTTTCCTTTTTCTCTCTCACGCAGCATACAAAGAAGTTCAGCCTTGATGAGAAGATTGAATTACAGGTATACAGTGACTTTTGAGAATGTGGATTACTAACTAGATCTCTATCAGCCATACATATAGAGCAGTCCTAGGATGAAGACGCATGCCAATCTATTGACATTAGAATATTGGATGCAAATAAACAGGTTGATGTTGAGCTTCCCACTTCTGGTTATGCTTCAGCAGTAAATATTCAAATTTCAAGTTGTAGTGACAGCCTCCTTCTGCACTGGGGTGCACTAAAAGGCCAAAATGGGTAAGTGTAATTGAAGTGTAAGATATCTACTTAATGTAATCACATCCTGGCCAAAGTCATAAAGTTTTATTGTTATTATTATGATCAGCATCCTCATCTTCTTCTCGTTTTTTCTGTCAGAAAATGGATACTTCCTCGTCATCGTCCAGCTGGGACTATGGTTTATAAGGACCAAGCACTTAGGAGTCCATTTGTGAAAGTACATTTTCAGATTGCCACTTGAGTTCAGCTTATCTAGTAAAATTTTGTAATTCAAGAAGAATTGCTGATGACGTATCTTTGTATGTTGTCTTTTCTTAGTCCACTTCTAATTCTGCACTGAGAATAGAGATTGATGATCCTGCTATACAAGCTCTAGAGTTTCTTATTTATGATGAAGCCAAGAATAAATGGTAAATCAACATTGTCATGAAAAGTTTATAGCTTATGCATTGAAATGTGTCATTGTCAGCATCTTTCTCATGTCCTCAGGTACAAGTACAATGGGGGCAATTTTCATGTTGAGCTGCCTAAGACAGATTTTAGAACTCCAGACATTTCAGTCCCTGAGGATCTTGTACAAATTCAAGCGTATTTGAGGTGGGAGAGGAAAGGCAAACAGATGTATAACCCAGAAAAGGAGAAGGTATGAGTTTGCTTGCTCCTAATTTTCGGTTTAGAACACATATATGCCATGTATATGAGGCCTCTTAAACTAGGAGGATATATTTTGAGGAAGTTGAATTTGATGCCCTGTTTTTCATTACTAACAGTTATATCTGTTCTTTTTCTGGTTTTACACGCAACATATGAGTTTGGAATACTCTAACCGGTCTTAATTGTGTTTTCTGATTTCTCAATGTTGAGGAAGAATTGACTTGTTGGTTTAAATATATTATTAAGTTGCTAATGGGAGATCATCAAATATGTAGCAATCAGATTGTAGAAACTGCTTCCCATACCCAAAACCCGAAACAATTGATGACCTTTTGGTTTGTTTAACCCTTAATCATATGGGAAAAGAATTATGACTTGATTGATGTCATTTCATTTCATGTCAAGATATTTTGCTAAGATTGTTGAGCATTTAACGTTTGTTACTTATGCTTCTGGCAATTGATTTTCTTTTAAATAGGAGGAGTATGAGGCGGCTCGAATGGACCTGTTGAAAGCAATAGCCAGTGGTGCTACCGTACAGGACCTCAGAGCAAAGTTAACGAGCAAAAACAATACAAGTGAGAGTAAGGAACAACTTGTTTCCGAATCTAAGGAAGAACTTGTTTCTGGATCAAAGAGCAGCGTACCTGATGATCTAGTTCAAATACAATCATATATCAGATGGGAGAAAGCTGGAAAGCCAAACTATTCTCCTGAACAGCAACTTGTAAATACCGTACCTGCCATATGCTCTGTGGGGTTCAGTTAGTTGTGACAGGAAATTACATTGCATTTCTTCACACAGTAGATTCTAATGTTTAGTAATATGGGTGTGTAGGAGTCTACTGTTTTCATTTGTACATCTCTGATCTGAATGTCACTGATTTAACAGAAAGAATTCGAAGAAGCAAGAAAAGACTTGCAAGCTGAATTAGAGAAGGGCTCATCACTTGACAAAATACGTAAAAAGATCACCAAAGGAGAGATACAAACTAAGGTTTCCAAGCAGCAACCAGTAAAAAATAGAACTTTCTCCGCAGAGAGGATTCAGCGGAAGAAAAGGGACATAATGTCATTTCTCACCAAGTTTGCTTCCAAGTCCATAATAGAGGAAAATATTTCCCCTGTACCAGCAGTGTTGTCCGCAGTTCGACAGTTTTCTAAAGCAAAGGAAGATCATATTGGTGGCCCTATATGTAGCAAAAAAATTTATAAGATTGCTGATAAGGAACTCCTGGTAAGTATGCAACTTTTTTTCAAATTTCGCATGAAGAATTTTCCCATGGGGTAAATTTTTAGGATCTTGTTTTATTTTTGAAGGTTCTTGTAGCAAAGCCCTCTGGCAAGACAAAAGTTTACCTAGCTACAGATCTACAAGATTCTGTTGTTCTTCACTGGGCTTTGTCCAAAAATGCTGGAGAATGGGCAGTACGTATAAAAACTTTTAATATATATTTAACTATAGCAAGTCATTTTTTTTTTCAGTTATATTAATTATTATATTATTCTAATATAGATGGCTACATATTATTACAGGCACCTCCCTCAACTGTGTTGCCCCCTGATTCAGTTTCTTTAGACAAGGCTGCTGAAACAAAATTCACAGTCAGTTCTTTTGAAAATCAGCCAGACAAGGTTTGATAAATGAATTTTCACATGTATATGCCTAGTATAAGACTATGTATGAACTTGCTGAGCATGGGGAAATAATATCTTCCTGAACTACTCTCAGGTTCAATCATTAGAACTTACAATTGAAGATGACAGCTTTGTGGGGATGCCATTTGTTCTTTTGTCTGGTGGAAACTGGATAAAGAACAGTGGGTCAGACTTTTATGTTGAGTTGAAAGCTGGGTCTGCTGATGTTCAAAAGGTTGTGAGTCGAAAGCAGATGCCATTTGTCAAACTCTATTGTACATCTGCAAATTTTAGGTAATCAGAATTCAGCATTGACTGCTCCCTGTACTTATATTAGGTGCAGAAGGATGCAGGAGATGGGAAAGGAACATCAAAGTCTTTGTTAGATAATATAGCAGAGTTGGAAAGTGAAGCCCAGAAGTCATTTATGCATCGGTAATAAATCTATCCATATGTCTAAATTTTTTAACTTCCACACTCTTTTACATTCCAACGACATGATACCAATTTCACAAATATCCCATTTTTGCATTCTCTTTATTAGGGATTTCAAACACATTTGAATTACTTTTGGGTTTGCATGTATGATAAAAGGAAAATAATTGTTTTATGTGTGTGTTATATACCTTTTAAAGTTCCCATCTCAGCATTATGACTTCTAATGTTCCTGACTGAGTTTAAAACATGTATCTAAAGCTTAGTGACCCAACCTTTGACGTCTGTGTTTTGAGGCTTGGACTTTTCAACTTGAGCCAAGATGTATATAAACTAACGTTGGGGAGAGATTTTTTTGTTTAAATAACACACTTAAGAGTGACATAAACTTTAGCATAGAGATTAGAGACCAACATTTGATTTTAAAACATCTATGCATATATAAAAAGAGGAGTAATAATAAAAATTAGTCAGTATAATTTTGCCAGCTCAAAATTCCTTACTAAAAGTAGAAACTTTGTAATTTTAAAAACAAAGAAAATGACAAGTGGCACGTGTTGTATGTGTGTGCTTTTCACTTTCCAGAGAAGAAGGTGGGCTTAGCAGCCCATCAACAACCATTGATATGTTTTTCCTTTTTTAATTTGTTAATTTTTGGGAAAAGCTTGTCTGCTACTTTATGATCAACATGCATTGATGGTATGATGGACATTATGACTATGAGTTTCAGTACCTCATCCTTATGGGTGATGGTGAACTTCAGTTTTCTGTTTATGCCTGAGAAAATAGATTGTTATTATTATGTTGAGATCCCATGTTATATGCTTTGGGCTCACTACAGATTTCAAGTTTTGGGAATAGCATGATTTCATGTGTCATATTAACAAGGGATACTGTTTTCTACAGATTCAATATTGCAGCAGACTTGATGGAACAAGCAACTAATGCTGGTGAACTGGGTCTTGCTGCAATTCTTGTGTGGATGAGATTTATGGCCACAAGACAACTGATTTGGAACAAAAATTACAATGTAAAACCACGGTAGGATTCCTATACAGTTGCTTTGACTGCTTTTGACCGTGGAGTCAATGGAGAAAACAGTGTCATACAATGAGAAAATTCATGTTCTTATTTATATATGCACTTTTAACTCCTGGATTTTTCATTGTATGTCTTTAGAATTTTCTGGACTTGATTTTGTTTTCCCATGTGTTTAAAAAAAAAAACTTCTCACTCTGTTATATCAGTGCCCTTTTTCTGCTAAATGTGATTTTTTTATTTTGGATTATATTTTCTTAATTCCTTTATTTGTGCAGGGAGATAAGCAAAGCTCAAGACAGGCTTACGGAATTGCTACAGAATGTCTACAAAAGTTCTCCACAATATCGTGAAATTCTGCGCATGATATTGTCAACTGTTGGCCGTGGAGGTGAAGGAGATGTGGGACAACGAATCAGGGATGAGATATTAGTCATTCAGGTATATTTCTCAAGTATTCACCTTTTCTCCTTTAATTTGTTTTAGTAGCTATTTGGATTTGATAATTTTGTATAATATTTTATTGAACTGCAGAGGAACAATGACTGCAAGGGTGGAATAATGGAGCAATGGCATCAAAAACTGCATAATAACACAAGCCCTGATGATGTCATTATCTGTCAGGTAAATCATTTGTCTGGTTTTAATGCACGCGTGTGTTCATATGTATATATTTTTTAACACATTATTCTAATAACACCATCTGTTGCAGGCACTGATTGACTATCTCAATAGTGACTTTGACGTTAGTGTATACTGGAAGACCTTAAATGATAATGGAATAACAAAAGAGCGTCTTCTTAGTTATGACCGTGCAATACGCTCTGAACCAGATTTTAGGCGGGATCAAAAGGATGGACTTTTGCGTGATCTTGGACATTACATGCGAACTTTGAAGGTTAGAGCTTTGTTAAAAAGTTACACTCCTTATTGTAATTCTCATATAGATTGTTTGAATAATGTCTGCATAATTTTATTCATTAGTCCCAAAAGTGAATGCTTCCATAATAGTAGTTGAAATGTATCTTGAGATCTTCACTGTTAACATGGAAAATTTTCTAATAGCTTCATAAGAATTTTCTTCTTTTTCCACTAATTGCCGGGAAACATTTTATCAACTTACTCTTGTGACTTCCTTCTTTCACAAGTTTTATTACATCCAGTATATGGTTGCAGGCAGTTCATTCAGGTGCAGATCTCGACTCTGCCATTGCAAATTGCATGGGCTACAAAACTGAGGTAACTCCATTCAAAGTAATTCTTTGTTTAGCAAGTTGGTTTCATCCCTCCCACAAATCTTCTAATTGATCATTAATTCCCACCAGGGACAAGGTTTCATGGTCGGAGTGCAGATAAATCCAGTATCTGGCTTGCCAGCAGGATTTCAGGTAGTCCATATATTCAGCATCTTTAACATAACATTCTGCAACATTCTGTTAATTTGTATGTTTATGAGAACAGGAACTGCTTCAGTTTGTTATGGGCCATATTGAAGATAAAAATGTGGAAGCTCTTCTCGAGGTATAAAAGAATTTGTGGTAGTTCGACTTTTTCTGATCCCCGTAACCCAGAATTTGACAATTAATTGAAGCATTTTGAATTTTTTTATTTCTGCTGAAAAACATTTTTACGTTCAGGGATTGCTTGAGGCTCGCCAGGAGCTTAGACCATTGCTTTCCCAGAACAATGACCGTCTTAAGGATCTTCTGTTCCTGGATATTGCCCTAGACTCTGCAGTTAGAACAGCTGTAGAACGTGGTTATGAAGGATTGAGTAATGCAAGTCCTGAGGTATGGTATAATCTTATGTTTTTAATCTGTATCAATTTTTTCATCGTATGTTCTTCATGATGTTTAACATATTTTCCCATACTCGATCCATGAATTCTGCAGAAAATCATGTACTTCATCTCTCTTGTTGTTGAAAACCTCGCGCTTTCAGTGGACAATAATGAAGATCTCATTTATTGCCTAAAGGTGAGGTTACTGCAAAACAAAAATGTCCTTGTATATATTTTTTTCATATTGCTGATGTATAGCTACTCTAAAGACCTGATGAGTCTTCTTTATAAGGTTTCATTGGAAGTTATAGTAACTTACAGAACTGGTATTTCTTGGGTTTGACAATTACAGTAAAACTTGGGAAAGGCCAAGCACATCAAAGAATGACAAGCTAAGTACAGAAAATCAGGGACGCCCTGATGAGATATCTAAATATTACAAAATCATAGCTAAGAAATTGGAAGGCAATTCCAGATAGAGTAACTTAATTAGGCACACTCTAGGGAGTACTATGAAAATTACATTCTAATGGTAATTTTTGCTTATTCATAGGAAAAAGGAAAAGTTCCTTTTCTATCATGACCAGTTTTGAGGTTGTATTAATATGACTGTTTTGTGTGGATGGACATGGTCTTTCTTCAGCTGGAATCTTTTAGTTTCTAATGATCATTTCTTTTTCACTACAAGGGGTGGAGTCTAGCTCAGAGCATGCTGAAGAGCAAGGATGACCAATGGGCATTGTTTGCAAAATCAATCCTTGACAGGACTCGACTTTCACTTGCAAGCAAAGCCGAGGCATACCATCAACTACTGCAACCATCAGCAGAGTATCTGGGTGCAAGGCTTGGGGTCGATCAGTGGGCGGTAGTACATCATAAAGATCTTGTGATAGTCCTTTTAGCCCCCTCTCCCATTACTTTTCGTAGGTTACAAATGGAATTACTCCGTGCAGGTTAACATATTTACTGAAGAAATAATTCGGGCAGGATCAGCTGCTTCAGTGTCCTCCCTTCTTAATCGACTTGATCCAATTCTCCGGCAAACTGCTAATCTTGGAAAGTTAGTATAACTTTTATTACCTGCATTATGAAAAGTTATCATTCTTAATTTAGATGCATCAGTTCAAGTGCTTCAAGAATTTTAGCTCCATGGCCACTTTTACTCAACCAGATGATGATTGGCACTGATGAAATTGAAGGGATATAGGACATCATTTTGAAATCTAATCAATATGCGTACCTTATTAATGCATCTTTAACATTCTGTGACAGTTGGCAAGTCATCAGTCCAGTTGAAGCTGTTGGATATGTTGTTGTAGTCGATCAGTTGCTTTCTGTTCAGAATAAAACTTACTCAAAACCAACAATATTGGTTGCAAAATCTGTTAAAGGAGAGGAAGAAATTCCGGATGGTGCTGTGGCGGTGCTGACCCCAGATATGCCTGATGTTTTGTCGCATGTTTCTGTTCGAGCAAGGAATAGTAAGGTTGTAACATTATGCCACCTTTTTTAATTGTTGGTTCAGAAAATACCCATCACAGTCGCTTATGAGTTTTATCTTTCTTTTAGGTTTGTTTCGCCACATGCTTTGATTCCAATATATTGGCCAACATTGAGGCATATGAGGGAAAGTTATTGCGCTTGAAGCCTACATCTGCAGATGTAGTGTACAGGTAAAGTCAGGATGGGATATTTCAGTCTTTTGTGCTGCTTTTCTTTTCACATTCTTTACAGAAAGCTAAACTCAAAAGGATTACAATTTGTAATTTTATGGTAAAAGTAACATTTTTTTCTAACTGTAGTGAGGTGAAAGATGATGAGCTAGTAAGTTCAACTGACTCGAATGAACTTTCCTCTGCTCCATCTATGGCTTTGGAGAAAAAGCAGTTTTCTGGAAGATATGCGATTTCATCTGAGGAATTCACAAGCCAAATGGTCAGCCTCTTACATTCATGTTTTCATCTTATTTCATGTTTCTATGTTCTATCCAATAATATAGTAGGGAAACAATCTCCCTGTGGAAGATTATGTTATATGCATAAACTTACATAAAATGCATGTATAAATTTGTCCAGGTTGGAGCCAAATCACGCAATATTGCAAACTTGAAAGGGAAAGTCCCATCTTGGGTTAACATTCCAACTTCTGTTGCTTTGCCATTTGGTGTTTTTGAGAAAGTCCTTTCAGATGATCTGAACCAGGTAATACTTTTTCCTGGACTTTTCCTCATACATCTATGTTTTGTTCACATTGCCCATCAATTGATACCTTAAATTTGATATATTTGCATGATTGTCAGGGAGAGTCCAGTTGTTTCCATTCAATACACTTGGCTTGGATTGATTGATTACATTTATTCTGATAAACATACAATGTCCTCACAAATCCTTAATATGTTGCAATAAGGCTTTAGTTTACCTAAAAGAAGTTCCATCTCTGCTCACAATGTAAACTTTATCTACTAACTTGCAATTTCATTTTTCAGATTGTAGCAAATAAGTTGCAAGTTCTGAAGACAAAACTTGACGATGGAGACGTCAGTGCTCTTGGGGAAATCCGAAACACAGTTTTAGAACTTTCAGCTCCACCACAGTTGGTATACCCCCTTCTAGAAATAGCACTTATTTCCTGACTGCATATGGCTTGTATATATTGAGCCTGATATGCACTTTTCATGTTCCACTTTTTGCTTGGAGGTTTCTTTTCAGTAAATGCGAAACAATTTAATCACTTCAAAAATTATGAATCTAGTGGATAGTATCAAGTCAATATCTACTGTTGAAAAGTTATTAATTGGGCCAACGTGGATAAGATGCTGCAATTTCCAATGTTGAGAAATTGAATCATTTGACCTTGTCACAGATTAAAGAGCTTAAAGAAAAGATGCAAGGCTCTGGCATGCCTTGGCCTGGTGACGAAGGTGAACAGAGATGGGAACAAGCATGGGTGGCCATAAAGAAGGTAAGCATGTATAAACATGTCACAATTTTTGCACTTGCATGATTTTTTAAACTGATCAATATATCGTCAACTACTTTCTAAAATTTCTGCAATTCCTAGGTGTGGGCCTCGAAATGGAATGAGAGGGCGTACTTCAGCACAAGAAAAGTGAAGCTTGATCATAACTATCTTTGCATGGCTGTTCTTGTCCAAGAAGTAATAAATGCTGATTATGCATTTGTTATCCATACCACTAATCCATCGTCTGAGGATTCAACAGAAATATATACTGAGGTAACTAATACGGAGTACTTGTTTATTAGATAAGATGAAACTCGATTTAATTAAATGGCCTCCTACTGTGTATGAAGGCTTATTATGTATGTCTCCTGAATAGGTTGTGAAGGGGCTTGGAGAGACGCTAGTGGGAGCTTACCCAGGTCGTGCATTGAGCTTTATTTGCAAGAAAAGCGACCTCAACTCTCCTCAGGTAAGTTATTTCTTCTGGTCTTTACGTAACAATCTAAGTTCTTATATTGATAATTTCTGCAAACTCATATGTAATCATATCCTATTCCAGATTTTGGGTTACCCCAGCAAACCCGTTGGCCTTTTTATTCGGAGATCTATAATTTTCCGATCAGATTCCAATGGTGAAGATCTAGCAGGTTATGCTGGCGCTGGGCTTTATGATAGGTAACTAGATTTTCTATTGAAGTTAAATAGCATGAAGTTATTCTGTCTTAACATGGGAATGGGATCATCTGCAGTGTTCCTATGGATGAAGAGGAGGAAGTCGTGCTTGATTACTCGTCTGATGCATTAATTACGGATACCAAATTCCGTAGTTCGATTCTGTCAAGCATAGCCCGTGCAGGAAGTGCCATCGAGGAACTATACGGATCCGCTCAGGATATTGAAGGTGTTGTTAAAGATGGCAAAATATATGTTGTCCAAACAAGACCTCAGGTGTGATCAGATGCATCCAAGAATTTGCCGGAATTAAAATATGTACGCTATTAACATTACTTTGTACTATATCTCAACATAAACTAACACTGCATATTTAAGTTACTGCTGCAAATAAAAGTTGTATACATAATACATTGTACACGTACTTCATCTATAATAACAATAATTAGTATTGTTATCCTTATTTAGTATTTTTATTTTATTGTTATGGCTAGATCTGTCAAAACGAGCTAACGGAGCGCGCCTGTTTACGACCCACCTCAACCCGTCATATTGCGAGTATTAGCGGGCTGATCCACCGTGGAAACGAGCTGAAAAATACTCAAATCAACCCAATCCATGGCGGGTTGTGGGCTAGCCTACGGATATCTTTCATTTTATTATTTCTTTTTTTCTTTTTTCACATGTATTATTATAATAAATTTTAAACAATATATAAATAATTATTAAAAAAATAATTAAAATAAAATACGAGTAATTTTGAATAATCTTTATCTATACTGTTGATGTCAATAATTTTAATCTCAAAGTAGACTTCAAAAAAAAAAAAAAAAATATATATATATATATATATAATTTTTTTTTTTTTTAATTGACAAATCAACTTAACTAAAATTTAAAACTTTAAATTGTTTAAATTATTATTGCTAATGGCGGAATTAGAATATAATATTAATTGATAAATCAACCCAATTATCAGTATCATGTCAATTTGTGAATACACATATCATCACATGTTCTCTCAATATACTAATGATAATTATGCAGTTATAAAAAAAAAAAATTTAAATCTACATAATTATTATGTCTCTTCCGAAGTCATGTAAATATGTGGACGACAATGATGTATTCTCATTATCAAATCACAATTTTATTTAATAGTATAATATTTTGTAATTGTGTATCTTGATTTAAAGTTGAATTGAGTCTATAAATTTTTAGTTATCACATATTTACTTACAATTCAACTTAAAAGGGAAAACATTATTTTTTTCATTCAATCTTAAAAAGTATATATAAAAAAAAGTATGCGGACCAACCCGCACCATCCGCGATTCAACCCGCCAAAACTCACGACTCATGTGATTTGACCTGTATAGGACCACCTTTTAAACGAACTTGAATTATTTAACTCAACCCATTTTTTTATAGAAGGGAACGAACCGACCCAACGTGTCTAGCCCATTTTAACAACTCTAGTTATGACATGATATGCTCTCGTGAACTTTCAAAAAATATTTATTTATTTGTAAAATCAATATTGAGAGTTGGATATTATTGTCCTCTATCCTAATTATGCCAATTTTTTTAAACAAACAAATATATAGTACAGTATATGTTATGATAGGGCAAAAAAAGAAAAACGCAATGTATTTTTTAAACGATCAAAATGTGAAAATTTATTTGTCTCCACGGCCACCTCTGTTTTTTTTCCTTCACAACTACTTTGTATAATGTATTGAGTGTTAGGATACACTTTTTTTTTATATATATATATAAAAATTATGTTTGGAAAAGCACAAAGATTTAATTTGAACACACACGTGCAATATCCCTGGAATTGGCCGGTCAAAATCGACTCACATTAATGACAATATTAATGTGTTAAATTTCTAACAATTGCTCATATAATATTATCCTAACCAATAACACACTTGACTTTCTTGAATTTATACTTAGAATTTGTTTTGCAAACTTTATTAAAAACTCATAATTTCTATTTCTTAAAAAAATAAAAATTGAGTAACAACTTAAAAAAAAAAAAATCTGACACTATTTATTAGAAGTTCAAAACATACCTCAATAAGATATTTTGGTCAAATTAGATGGCAGCATGTTCATGGAATTCAAGCAAATTAAGGAATAGTTTTATCCTGAATACGAGGGATGTAAGTGGTCATAGAAAAGTTTGATATTGGTGTGAGGAACAATATCATCATGTAGCTGGCCATATGATGATGATGGAAAATGGAAATGGCCCAAGAAGTTTAATGATGCACCAAGCATGCATGGCCATGAATATGATGCATGCCACCACCCAAAAGTACTAATTAAGAGCCGCGCCACACAACATGCATTAATATTATTAATTCCCCGGCCATTTTTAGCTAGGCTGCTCATGGGGTCCTCTCGATCCCCCTCTCTATGACTACGCGCTACATCTGAAATCTTGTGTGACACGATCTCATATATGAAATAAAATTTCATCTTGATATATGAGTTAATTTTCATTTAAAATATGATTGGATTGAGATCCCATAAATTCATATTTCATTCATATAGAATATAACAAATGGACCATGTGTTATTTATTAAACCGTCTTTGATATCGTACCTATGTCAATGATAAGATATAGAAAAATGATATGACTGTCTAGCCACTGTTTGATTATAATATTGCATGGAGTAAAAGTAAACACAAATTATTAACAGATCAGTTTGATTCCACAAGAAAACATAAAAGTTGTTTTTAATTTTCTTATTAATTTTGTGTGTGTATATAATATGTTTATATGGCTTAGCAAAAGGTATTCGATCAGAGTTTGCAGCTGGGACATAATGATTGCTGCCAATGGGATTGCTCTTGAGGGGTCTAAATTAATTCTTTAATTCACGTAATATTTATATAATGTTTATATGGCTTAATTAACAAATTAAAGGTAGTTGACCGATCTATGTTTCAATTTTGATGTTCTACATTTTATTTCACTATATAAATGATAGACGCGTGTCATATTAAAAAATAATCAGTGTTCTATAATATATTGAAGGCGACACGTACGTGTTAAAAATTGATCGAGTAGAGTGAAAAGTGAAATAGGAGAATTCAACCAAGTAGTTGATTGAATCATCAGAGTTTGCAGTTGGGACATCCATTAATATATAATGGATTTTTGAAAGAGTTGATTTGCGTACCAAAACTAAATGGTGCAGGTATCATATACAGCCCAAATGAGTATATAATTTTCCTCAATTTTCAGATACATTATAAAAATATGATATCTAATTGAACTAGCTACTAGCTAGGATTCATGAACCTTGAAATGAAATGACACAAGATCCTCATTCATTCATTGCCAAACAAATAATTTAATTAATAGTAGTCAATTCTTTGGTCCAAATTCACTCTAGAAAACATTCGTAGCTTCTTTAATCATTACTCTTACCTTTTTTTTTTGTTATGTGTGCCTTTTTTATAAAAATAGAAGAAATAGTTTTTAGCTTTGTAAATTAATATTTCAAAAAAAAATTAAAATATATATATATATATATATATATATATATATTAAAAAAATCTTATTCTTTTGAAAGAGGAACGACGAGAGTATGAAAGTGGAATGAAAAAAAATGAATCTAAGTACGATACAGAGAAAAAAAAAATTAGAACGTGCAAAAAATTAGAGTGTGAATTAGGGAGGGGGTATGATAGAATTTAGCTCGTCTAAAAATAAAAAATTTAGTATTAGAAAATTAATAAATTTGTGTAGTTTATCAAAGTAAAATTTTACCACACCTATATAAAACGGTCTCATACAATTATTTGAGGGGAAGCCAATGTCCATGTTTCAACAATATCAGGCCCCAAAATTTGTTAACTATTGTTTTTTCATAACCCTTAATGAATTTGTGTTCTGATGTGTCTAAATAAAATTTATTTGGATTTTACTGTAATTGTTTTAATTTTCACTTAAATCACAGCCATTTTTTCTCAATTAAATAATTGAAATGCATTATACTTTTATTTATGGGTTAGGAGGGTGATGATCAAATGTTACAAACTCAAAATTTGTCTAGCATGACAATTTGCTTTACCCATGTGTGTGATTAGACTATTATAAGACAAAATTTACTTTACATATATCATCACTTTATAGTTTAACTGAAACTTTTTACCTGCCCAATCTACTGCGGTAAACATCCACTATAAATCAAGTGGCCATTTACAAGTTGCAACTAGGAATTTTTCAGAATTATTTTGGGTTCTCCCAAGTACTCTTTAAGAGCCCCAATTCTTAATTCAGAGTAACTCTAATCTAACTAAGAAGAAAGTGATATGATTATGTATCAAGCCATAGAAACAAAAATTGGAAGAATCACAAAGCTCAATTTTGGAAGAGAAGATGAATGTTTTACAAAAGGATGAATGAATCGAAACTTGATTACAGAAAGAGGGGAAAGTCACCCTTTATATACTAATCCTTAATTAAAACTAACTAACTAACTAATTAGTAGTTATAACTAATAAACTGGAAATAAACTAATCTTAATACCCCCCTCAAATGGGGCATGGATATTTACAAGGCCCAATTTGGATTTAAAAAGACTAAACAATGCAGGAGGCAAAGGTTTAGTGAAAATATCTGCCAAATTGTCTTGAGAAGGTATGTGAATGAGCTTGATGGTCCCATTGTGTATCTTCTCCCTTGTGAAATGCATGTCAATGGCAATATGTTTGGACTTGTCATGAAAACAGGGGTTGTGAGCCATTGCATGTGCTGATTTGCTATCTGTATACACAGCAGCAGGCTTGTCATGGAAGATGTGAAGATCTTTAAGAATGTAGAGGATCCACTGTGTTTCACAAGTGGTAGTGGCCAAGGCT
This sequence comes from Galeopsis tetrahit, assembly GCA_963675135.1. Taxonomy (NCBI): domain Eukaryota; kingdom Viridiplantae; phylum Streptophyta; class Magnoliopsida; order Lamiales; family Lamiaceae; genus Galeopsis; species Galeopsis tetrahit. Next base: position 85,867,402 of record OY776127.1, read on the forward strand.
CTGTACTCTGCCTCAGCTGAAGATCTTGCTACTGTAGGCTGCTTCTTGGACTTCCATGATATGAGGGAATCCCCCAAGTATATGGCATAGCCTGTAATGCTCCTCCTAGTAACTTGGCACCTAGCCCAATCTGAATCTGAAAAGGCATGAAGTTTAAAATTGTTAGTGGAGGAGTAGAAGATGCCTTGGCCTGGATTGCTTTTAAGATATCTAAGCAATCTATGGACAGCAGCCATGTGAGCAGTGGTTGGTTTGCTCATGAATTGAGTAAGCACATGGACTGAATAGGCAATATCAGGTCTAGTTATTGTTAGATACAATAACTTGCCTACTATGCTCCTGTAAATGGAAGGATCAGTGAGAAGAGTAGCATTAGCATCAATAAAGGATTGTTTCTGATCCATAGGAGTGGTAAAAGGCTTACTGTCCAGATAACCAAATTCAAGCAAAAGATCCAAAACATATTTTCTTTGACATAAATGCAGGCCCTTAGGACTCTTGGCCACTTCTATTCCCAAAATATATTTCAAAGAGCCAAGATCTTTAATAGTAAACTGAGCATGGAGATAATCTTTGATAGCAATAATATCATGTAAAGAATTTCCAGTAACAATGAGATCATCAACATAACAAAGTATGACAGTAAAAGAAGAGGCAGTGGTTTTAGTAAACAAAGAGTTATCAGCAGTAGATTGAATGTAACCAACAGAAATAAGAGAATCTGATAACTTTTGAAACCATTGCTTAGATGCCTGCTTAAGGCCATACAAACTTTTATTGAGTTTACACACTCTATTTTGAGTATGATAACCTGGAGGGGGAGACATATATACCTCTTCAACTAGATCACCATGCAAGAAGGCATTATTAACATCAAGTTGGTGTAAGTGCCAGTTTTTAGCAATAGCAATGGCAAGCAAAATCCTAACAGTGGTTATCTTAGCTACAGGGGAGAATGTGTCAAAAAAATCAATTCCCTCTTGCTGAGTATAACCCTTGGCCACAAGCCTGGCCTTATACCTTTCAATAGAGCCATCAGAATTATATTTGACCTTATAAACCCATCTACAACCAATAGTATGTTTAGAGGGAGGAAGAGGGACAAGGGTCCAAGTGTTGGCCTTTTCAAGGGCCTGGATCTCAATATCCATGGCCTTTTGCCAATTAACATCTTTCATGGCTTGTTTATAAGAGGTAGGTTCAATGATTTGAGAGATGTTAGATGTATATGATAGAAAAGAGGTAGAAAGGTTACCTGTATACAAAAAATCAGATATAGGATATTTGTTGCTCTTTTTAAAGGAAGAGGTGATACCAGAAAAGGATGGGGGTAAAGTAGTGTGATAGGCATCAAGATATGCAGGGGGATGTCTATCTCTATCAGATTTTCTTAAAGGAGCATGATGATCAATAACAACAGGGGGAGCAGATTCAGTACTACCAAGAGAAAGATCAACCTGATTGTCATTCAAGGGGGAAGGCTGATCAAAAACAAAAGGGGAATCACAAGAATCAGAACACTGATCATCAATAGGTGGAGCATGCAAATGAGTGTTATTTTCAACAGAGGCAGGTAGAGGTGAAGTGGAAATAGTAAAAGGAAAAACATGCTCAAAAAATTTGACATTCCTGGAGATAAATATCTTTCCAGAAGATATGTCCAAGAGTTTGTAGCCCTTGGTACCAAAAGGGTAACCCAAAAAGACACATTTAGTGGCTCTAGGTTGAAATTTGTGCCTGTGTGCAGTGAGGGTGCTAGCAAAGCATAAACAACCAAAAACCCTCATGTATGAATAATCAACATTCTTGGCATACAAAAGCTGGAAAGGAGATTTATGTGCAAGAATAGACAAAGGAATTCTATTAATGATATGTGCAGCAGTAAGAATACATTCACTCCAAAATTTTAAAGGTAAGCCAGATTGAAAGAGGAGAGACCTAGCTACTTGGAGAAGATGTTGGTGTTTCCTCTCAACCAAACCATTTTGTTGAGGGGTTTCCACACAAGAGGTTTGGTGAATTATACCCAGGGTATGATAGAAATCATGTAATAGGAATTCAGTACCATTGTCACTCCTTAATATCTTTATTCTAGCATTGAATTGAGTAAGAATCATGTTAGAAAAGTTTTGCAAAGACACCAGAACATCAGATTTATGCCTCAACATGTATATCCAAGTGCATCTAGTAAAGTCATCAACAATGGTCAAGAAAAACTTGTGACCTAAATGAGAAACAGTAGAGAATGGCCCCCATACATCACAATGTATTAAATGAAAAGCACAAGTAGAAACAGAAGTGCTAATAGGAAAGGATCTTCTCTTTTGCTTAGCCAAAGGGCAAATGTTACAAACATGATTTTTGTCTCTAGGTCTTACATTCAGATTTTCAATAGTAGACAGGCATTTATTAGAGATATGCCCTAGTCTATAATGCCACAAACTATGAGTGCTAGAAAAAAGAGCAGAGTGTACAGGGTATAAAGCAATCTTGAGAATGTAGAGGCCTCCAGTTTGTTCAGCAGAACCAATCACTGTCTTGGTGTGGATGTCCTGCAAAACACAGTGTGAAGACAAGAAATTCACAGAACAACTAGAATATCTAGTTAGATGAGATATAGACAATAAATTGTGAGTGAAGTCAGGGACATAAAGAACATTATATAGAGTTAAGGAATCACTCAATTTTATGTTCCCTATAAAAGTGGCAGTGGAGGTGGCATTATTAGGGAGGCTGATCTTGATGTTAGATTTACAAGGGGTAGAGGAAAACAAGGAAAAATCAGAGGTCATGTGATCTGTGGCACCTGTATCCAAAATCCAAGTGGAGATATTTGAATTGGAACTATCAGATTGAGAACAAAGAGATATACCTGTATCCTGTGGCTGGTCAGAGTGATGGACAAAAGCTCCAGCTGCAGCATGTGGTGAAGTAGGGGCTAGTGGTTGTTGCTGTGTCTTAGTATAATTCAAAAATTGATCAAACAATTCATGGTTCACCAAAGGGTTAGATGGAAGGGGATCCTCCTTAGTGGGATGAGGAAAAGCCAAATTGGCAGAGGTAGTGTTATCATTTTTAATCCTAGAACCTCTAGGTCCCTTCCAACCAGGGGGAAAACCAATTAAATGAAAACATCTATCCACAGTGTGTGAGGTGCCCCCACAATGGGTGCACAAGAGAGGCTTTCTCTTATCTTTAAAGGACTTATGAATAGGCTGTTTAGAAAACATGGCCACAGAATCAAGATTAACAGAATGAGGAGTGATAAGGGTCCTTTGGGATTCTTCTTGCAATAAAAGGGAGAAAACCTTAGCCAAAGGGGGGAAAGGGGAAGATAAAAGCAGTTGACTTCGAATGGCAGAATAAGAATCATCAAGGCCAACAAGAAATTTCATTACTGCATCCTGTTCTTGAGTTTTCGAAATCTTCTTAGGGATATCACACACACATGTTTTCAAAGCATCACAAGAACAAGACAAGATAGGCCTAAAACTAAGATACTCATCCCATAAACTCTTGAATTGATTGTAATAGGCAACCAAAGATTGATTATCTTGAGCAATAGAACTAAGGCTTTTCTCTAGATGGTAAACTCTAGTACCATCAGAACTAGTATAACGGATTTTTAATTCATCCCATACCTGTTGTGCAGAGGAGAAGTATTCCAGAGTGTGCTTAATTTCAGGGGAGATCGAATTGAGAATCCACATCAAGACCAGGTCATTTGCACGAACCCAGGCTGCGAAAACGGCAGGATCGTCTTCTTCAATAGGTTGAGGCAACGAACCGTCAATCAAAGGAAGCTTGTTCTTGACACTCAGGCCACGCTTAATCGCATGACTCCAGCTGACAAAATTTGATCCGATTAAAGGATCGAGGGCGATGGCGACCGCTGGATTATCGTTATGATGGAGTGCGAGAGGCGAAAGGGGATTCTTGGCTGGGTCAAGAGAAAGCGGATCGGGCGCCATCGGAATCGGAGAGAAAAGAGGATAAAATCGAGCAAAACGCTCAAACTAGGTGAGAAAGGCTCGCCGGAGAAGACGGCCGGAAAACGAAGAAATAGGCGGAATCGAGGATCGGCTGTAAAACTGATACCATATCAAGCCATAGAAACAAGAATTGGAAGAATCACAAAGCTCAATTTTGGAAGAGAAGATGAATGTTTTACAAAAGGATGAATGAATCGAAACTTGATTACAGAAAGAGGGGAAAGTCACCCTTTATATACTAATCCTTAATTAAAACTAACTAACTAACTAATTAGTAGTTATAACTAATAAACTGGAAATAAACTAATCTTAATATTATGATACTCACAATACTCTTAACAGTTACGAATAATGCTCAATTATGCCTAATTTCAATTCTCCCTTCAGAAAGAATTTCGTCTCATCTAAATGTTCGAACTTGTCACGTATCGAACCCAAAAGGCCAGAATATGTGGCTCTGATACCATGAAAAATTTCCGTCTCATCTAAAAATTCGAACTTATAGAGAGGTGACGAATTAATTCTTGTATATTAAATCCTGGTAAACCAAGCACTTCAACCACCAAAATTGCCTTCCAAAGCTATAAACTCAAATTTATTATTAAGTTAATTTTATCACATTATTACTCTATATATAGAGTGGACCAATCTTTATACCAAATTCCTCTTTAACTAGCGGTACTAGTACTAATCATTATTAAATTGTCTTTCATATACACAATATGAAAACAATAATGCTCACATGTACCTTTTATTACATATGCACAGGGGACCATTAGACAGTAATATAGTTAATATAGATAATATATACAATAACAAAAAATCCATTTTTTTAATGGAGGCGATGATTTCAACACGGATTACTATCACTTTGTTTCGAAATAAATTAATTTGGGTTGAAATTTATCATTATTTTATATGGGTGTATAATGTACACCATCCATTTTAAAAAGTTTTATGTTTTTTTTTTGTTTTAAATCTTGTTAATGTATCCTCTATTCTCTCTTGACAAAGTAAGTTGACATTTTACTAATTTAAAAAAATATTAATAAAGAATAAATATGTCAAAATAATATATTTCTTAATTTTATACAAAATAAAAAAATGACTAACTTTGGAATGTGTATATAGAACTCACATATATAGTGTGTACTTAACAAATGCTGCCTGCATTTTGTTTTTAGTGCTAGAAACATGGACATACATGATACGTCCCTGAGATTTCAGCTTTTCTTCTCACAACACACTAATGAAAGAAGCAAAGACAACATAGTTTGCCACAAAGTTCACAAGCTTGCCTAAAATAAAAGACAACATACAACATGTACTTTTAACCGGTTCAATCGGAACGAACCGATTTTACTACCCTTAAAAACCGTTTTTGAGATTTGGCAGGAAAACAACCGGTCAACATTGGTGAATTGGTCTAACCAATTTTTTTAATTACTTCATTTATAATTTAAGTTTAGTTTTACTTTCACTTTTTTTTTTTTTAATCTTCTTTTCGTCTAAAATTTTTGAACTTGGAGAATGTACTAAGGTGTAATTTTACAATGTAAAGTACATTTGAGAAAGTAAAATTATTCTTTAGTACAATCAAACAAAATCATTACTACCAACTACAATAGACCATTGAAAGTTACTTGCACCAAAACAAAAATTGAATTCCACATTTTCTTAAACCCATTTTTGCGTAATAAACATTGCACACACTAAAAAAATAAACATGCAGAACAATGTAAATGAGCAACGAACAATGCACACACACTTAAAAAATAAATAACAAATGAATGTAATGTAATATTAAAAAATGAGTCAAATTGATACAAAATATAATTAAAAAGTAAAATAAACTACAGTTCTTCTATAGAACATCTAAGTCTAACATGACCAAATCTAGAAATCCATTTGCATAATTATTTAATTTAAAAAGCATACGACTACTCGTCTTTCTCTCTATCTATTTCACTTTTTTGTTGTTTCATCTAAAGCAACCTATAAGTCTTTTGCAGCTTTTCATTATACACATTTTCAAGGAAATTCGTATAACTTGATTCTTTAATTTCTCAGTGGTTTGATAATGAATCTTTTTTTTGTTTTTTTAGTATACATATTGGATAATAATTTTTTTAGTAAAATATATAAAAACTCCAGAGTATACAAATATTTTTCATAATATAGATTCACTACAAGAAAATTATTCCAGTAATTTCTAATAATAAAGATTATGTCATTATACTTCTTCTGTAGCTAAAATAAAATAAAATTAATGACCTAAAATTGAAAGACATGATCTTTCATTAAAGGTCAACTTTTTTATCATTAAATGTTAATTTTTTTTAGTTACTAATTAAACATTTAAACATAATCACGAATGGTTGTGCTTTGACGTTAATTCACAAAATAAACATCCTCAATTGATTTCAATAATAAGCACCAATTATAATGATTAACCTAGGTAAATGAGTATAATATACATGTATGATGCATGTATCAAAGTAATAAATTTGTAAGAAACTTGGTATGATTATTTCGCACGAGAAGTTTCTTCTATTTTAATTTAATAGCTCAATAAATTGAATATCACATATGATGTCTATATATATATATATATATATAATGTTTAATTACATCTATTTTAGAGCCACAATGTGCACCTATTACATCTTAAACACTATTATTGATTTATTGACACGATCATATACTGAAAATATTGGAATCCATTACATTACATGAAATAATTCTCAACAATAATGGAAGTACTACTAAATAAATACAAAGATGTGACATAAAGAAACTGTAATTTTGTCTTTGCTTGTCACCAAATTAGTACTGCAACTTCTAACAAATCGATTATTGAGCTCCAAGATATAAAGCATGCATGCCTTGTTACTATCTGGAAAATAAAAGTTAGCAATTATTCAGTAGTATATATATAGAAACTGGGATTTTAAAGAAAAAATCGTTCAATGATTTTTTTTGTGTCTCTATATAAATACGATAAATCCAAATATGACATAATATAGCTTTAAAAAAACATGATATGATATAAATTAACTTATATTTTATATTTATAAAAAAAAAAAAATTGTCATTTTGTGTCAGTGCACGTATGCAATGTCGACTATCAATGTAACATTACTATTTTATAATAGAGAATATAGAAATTATAAAATACTATATACGCTTGTTTCCAAGTTAATGCTAGCTCCCACTTAATTCTAGTATACAAGAGACATTATTTTTATAATGTGAATAATATTATGTGGCACATATACACATTTTTTAATGAGTCGCAGAGAAAAAAAATATGTATCGAATTGAAACAATATCAAAGATTGTGATTATTTATTATAATCTTGAAGGTCATGATTAAATTGAGATTGAGTTTAAAAGTCGTGAATTTATATGGTCTTACAAATCGTATTTTGTACTCTCTCTGTTCACGAAATGTAGTTTCATTTGTCTTATATTCTCTGTTTACAAAATGTAGTCTCATACATTTTATTTCAACCATCACTTAGTTACTCAAATTGTCATCAACTTTATCCACGAATAATCATTTTATTTACAATGGACTCCACAATATTCTATAATACTCTTACTTTATCTACTATTTTTTTAAAATATATGTTAACTTTCAATGGAACTACTTATTGTGTACTGAAGGAGTACTACCGTTACACACGAATTTGTTGAGAAATGACTTTTAGCCATTATGGAAAATAAGATTATATTCTTAAAACATTAATATACCAACTAAAAAGAGAAAGAGACTGACAAATTGTTTTTATTTTCTTAAGTTAAAACAATCTTTATAATTAGAACGAAAACGAGTTGTTGGGTAGAGGACCCTCAAATAATGAGATTGAGAACTCCAAAAAATGCGCATGCACATGCATGAATAAGCGCTTGCATTGGCACGCAGTGCAAATAACCATGCGCATGCCAATTACCAAAACACTGCATTTCTATCAAACAAACACATTGCTTAATTAATTATATTTTTTTTGCTTCTCAATGCTTTGGTCTTATTTAAAAAAAATAAAGGCTAATTGTAATATTCATAAAAAAATGTATTTTTAAGAAATTTCAGTTTCTAAAAAATGGAAAAGATAATTTGGAATATATATGTGACAGAAAGAACATACATAGGGAAGTGCGAAAGAGAAACATCATACAACCCAAAAACAAGTGTAATTCTTAGCCAAAGTGAATTATAACTTCTCACTTGGATATTAATATTTGACACATAAAGTTAAAGTTCACAGTCTTTGTTTTGGAGACTGGAAACACATTACCCACCCCCCCTACCCCCCACCCACCCACCCACCCCCACCCCTTATTCTTTAAGTCCTTCTCTTCTATTCACATTCTTTATTCCAAACAATTTAAATAACTTATTACTACAATATATATGCCCCCACATGGCCAAAACTCCAAAAATTCCATTTTCTTGAGCCTAGAAACCATACAATACAAAAACTTGATCATAGAAGCAAATCTTTGGGAATGCTGAGATAGTTTGCTTACAATGGAATTCACAAATTGTGTGAACAATTGTTTTTTATGTTTACATCACACAAGAAGAAGAAGAAGAAGATGCCAATTAGATCCAATTATTGTTTTCTTCCTCTTGTTCATCTCATCGGTTTCTTCGACGACCTTCAACGACACGAATCAGCCTTTTCGACCGGGAGACGAGGCCGAGAAGATGAAATTCGTGAGAGCCCATCTCAACAAAGTCAATAAACCCGGTGTTAAAACAATTCAGGTTAGTTATAGTCAGTTAATTAAGTTGGTGTGTTTTTAGATAATTAGACACAAGAATCTGATGTTCCATTCTGTTTTGTCCTGTTATATATATTCTGTTTTTTTTTTGTCCTTTTATATAATTACATTTACCAACTGTTTTTGTTTGCATTAGAGCCCTGATGGTGATATCATAGATTGCATATTATCCCATAAACAACCAGCTTTTGATCATCCCAAATTAAAAGGACAAATCCCACTGGTACGTAAATTCTGTCATTACAGCTTCTCTAAACTAAACGACGGATACATAAACCATTTTCTTGAATCTTGCAGGATCCACCAGAAAGGCCTAGGGGACAATCATCAAGACCAAACATGATTCAAGAAAATTTCCAAACATGGACCATGTCTGATGAATTTTGCCCACAAGGCACTGTCCCAATCCGAAGAACTTCGGAGGAAGACGTTCTAAGATCGAGCTCGATTCGACGATTTGGCAAGAAATTAAGAACTACTCGAAGGGATACTTCCAGCAATGGCCATGAGGTTAATTTAAAATTATTTGATTACACTACAAGAAAACAAAAAAATAGTGACGAAATTCTCTGATTATTGTTTCTCTAGCTAAAAAAAATTTAGTCACGGAAATTGTCACTAAAAGTAAATTTTTTCTAGTTGTGTTATATTTAAATTTAGATGATGAAATTTGTTCAAGAAAATTGAAGCCCATGATTTGAATTTACAGCATGCGGTTGGATATGTGAGTGGAGATTCATATTATGGAGCAAAGGCCAGTATAAATGTGTGGGCCCCTGTTGTTACAAATCAATATGAATTCAGCTTATCACAGATGTGGGTAATTGCAGGCTCATTTGGAGATGACCTCAACACCATTGAAGCTGGTTGGCAGGTAAAATTAGACGAGGTTTTGCGTGAGACCGTTTCACAGTGTGACATATCATAATTGATTTTTTTTTTTTAAACAGGTTAGTCCAGAGCTTTATGGGGACAATTACCCACGGTTCTTCACATATTGGACTGTAAGTGTTGATTGGTGCTTATTTGTTAAGGATAATTGATGCTTTAAACTTTAATCATTTCTATTAGGCATGCGATTAATTTATAATTATTTTATATTCCAATTGATGATTAATTTTTTAATGTGAATGCAGAGTGATGCATATCAAGCAACAGGCTGTTACAATTTGTTGTGCTCAGGGTTTGTTCAGACCAACAATAAGATAGCAATTGGGGCAGCAATTTCACCAACTTCTTCGTACAATGGTGGTCAATTTGACATTAGTTTATTAGTATGGAAGGTAATTATTTAGAAATTTTACTAAGTTTTCATAAAATTTAAGTGATTTATATATATTTTTAGGTCATTTTTTATTCAGCTATTATATATTGTTTGATAGTTATGATTAAGAGTAAACTATACTTTAAAATCTGTATAGTTTAGATATCATTTAATCTTCAACATTATCAGTTTTAACTATCAAACATGGTATTAATTGTGCAATTGAATTTTTGATCGATCACATTAGAATTAAGTCAAAATTGTGGTTCAATTTGAATTAATTGAGTTGGCTAGAAAAATCGAAAAGGAAAAATAAAGGGTTGGAATTAGATTCTTTATATATTTATTTTTTCTTTAGAGGATTGGAAATTGGGACAAGTGAATGAAAAGCGAGTGTGGAATACACTTTCATGATTCATGTTCACCACATAGCTAACATACGCATGTTGTAAGATACGCCATGATAGGAGTACAAGATTGCATTTACCGTATAATTACTCAATGGACACCATCATTTATTTGCTTTTTTCTCCTTTTTATGCTTTCTATGATTCTTTCCACTCTTCTTTTCAAAGCAAACATATATTTTTTAATTTCTCATAAGCCCTTCTACTTTTTTAATTTATCAATTGACCCCTCTTCACTTTTCATTATGCTTACAGGATCCAAAGCATGGAAACTGGTGGCTAGAGTTTGGAAATGGAATTTTAGTTGGTTATTGGCCATCTTTTTTATTTACACATCTTAAGGATCATGCAAGTATGGTCCAATTTGGGGGTGAAATTGTGAATAGCCAAAATACAGGGTCCCACACATCAACACAAATGGGAAGTGGACATTTTGCAGAAGAGGGGTTCGGAAAAGCGTCTTATTTCCGAAACCTCCAAGTTGTTGATTGGGATAACAGTTTAGTCCCTTTATCAAATCTTCGTGTTTTGGCTGATCATCCAAATTGTTATGACATACAAGGGGGGATAAATAAAGTTTGGGGGAATTATTTTTATTATGGAGGGCCAGGGCAAAGTCCTAAATGTCCTTAAAGAAATTATTAGTATTTTTTTTTTTTGGGTGATTTTAGGATATTTCAATCTCAAGATGGTGACTCAGCTTGGGCTATTCTTTCTATTTTTCTCAAGTGATCCATTAGTTATACCATGGTTTAGGGTCTTGTAAATTGGTAAATGGAAATGTTATAAGTATACTGTGATTTTGTTGTGTTCATGTCTCACCCTTTCGATTCTGTTCCATTTTTTGTGTTACATTCGTATTTCACTTAGTGGATCATTCATCTACATTGTAGAACATACAGTGGAATATAAAGAACAAATGAAACTTTTTAAATGTGTGTGTGAGAGAAGGCATTTTGTAATTCTGGTTATTTTGGGTCATTTTTGGGGTTGTATGCAACATACTTAATTTTTTAGATATTATTTACAATCGAACAAAGCAATTTGTTTACACTGCCCATAAAGATAAATATAGTATTTCCTGAAAAATTAAAATAATCATTTTACAATATTTATGATAATGGGCCTGCTCAATTATTTCTCTTTTGCAATGATTTTTTGGGCCATATAAAAATGGGTCTCAGTTTAATATACTGAGGTTTTATGGGCTAAAACTATAGATTTAGGGTCTGACTATTTACACCTCCATTTCGGTTTAGAACACTCCTCCGATTGATACACCCCCTTAAAATTTGTCAGGATGGATGCACCCCTTAAATTGTCCTAACTACCCTTTTATCTTAAAATTTTATTTACTAAATACACACTTCTAATTTTGCCCTTCTTCCTCTTCCTTCTTCTTCGATCGCTCTTCCCCTTTTTTTTTTTTTTTGTTCCCTTCCCCCTCTTTCTCCTAGCCGCCGCCGCCCCTCCTTTGCCGTAGGCCCCTGTCGAGTAGTTTGGCTCATTCCCACCCCTAACCTCCTGCTTAAAGCTCCCGGGTATATAGCTTGGAGTAAAATTTTGCATTAGCTCTAAAACTTGATAGTAGCTGAGTTTTGGTGTAACATGTCATAGCACATGGACATGTGTGATAATGGTGGGTTTGCACATGATGCCATTCAATTTCTTCATTGACAAATATATTATTCTAGCTTTTATATCTAAATTAACATGCATAATCTTAATTGTGTTCTATTAATGTCGCAATTTATAAACTAATCATTTACAATGATATGCAAAACAACGTAGCATAAAACAGCACCGTTGAGAAGTCTAATCACCATATAATTAAGTTAATTATTTGAATTTATAATTTGAACTTATAGCGCAAATTTAAATGTTACCGGTTGAAGAGAAAATTCAAATTCATACTGTATATGGAGTGCAAAATTCCTTGAAATTTTATGTGAAAGCAATTTTTAATTATCGCATAAGTAGCTTTCAACTTTTTCTTGTTCTTTTGCCCTGTGTTGATCATCTTTTGTGCATGTTAAGATGGTACAACAAATTTCATAACGTCAGCTAGTTTTGTACTCCCTCCTTCCGCCTATAAGTTTTCCGTTACTTTTTGGCACAGAGATTAAGAAAAGTGATTAAATAATAGATATAGTACAAGTGATGTGATTGGAAGAAGGAGAGAGAAAGAGAGAAAAAGTAAGATATAAAGTGATGTGTAAGAAAAAATACTTACCAAAAAGGGTATGGAAAGTTTATAGGCGGACAGACTAAAATGGTAAATTGGAAAGCTTATAGGCGGACGGAGGGAGTACTTCTCTAACAAATATTTCAAGTTGGCATTCTTCAAAATGATCTTAACTCAAGCTTATAAGATGAACTTCTCATTTAACTTGTGCTTAGAAGACAACTAACTCGTCCTCAAGATGGTGGATCTTCTAGCTTTCACGTCTTCTCACCGATTTTTCATTCTATAAGTTCAACTTCCCCTCAACTTATTATACATAAGAAAACTATAACTAATAAATACTCCGTATATATGAAGTTGACTATAAAAATTCGATTATCTTATTACATAATATTTTGATACAATCATCAAAACTAATACAAATATATCAACCTTCACTTTAAAATTCTCTAAAATTTTGTGTTTTTTAGTTAAAACATTTAACGTAAAATGACTTTTAAAATTTTTAAAAAAATGAAAATTTTATATTATTATTTTAAGGTATATATATAAAAGCTATTAATGCCTAATATATATAATTATAAACAAATTGTTACCTATTCATAATACTATTATTTATAAGTGACATTTCCTTATAAATACTGCTGTCAAAACGGGCCATTATAATATCCAATTTTATAATTCAAAATTTTTGCCTATTATATATGTTACTAGTGTAATACGCGGGATTGTAAAAAATATTATTTAGTATGATTATATATATTTTTTATTTTAAAAAAGTGTGTATATAAGAAATCAAACATTTACACAATTGTCAAATTACAACATAAAAAAAAACATGTGATTGATATTTATGTTTCTAAATGGAAAACTATTGACAAAATATACACCAATTTTTTTCCGTAATGAGAGGTCCCGAATTTCAGATGAAGATCTTGACATAGAAATAATTTTTATTTAGACAATGTCCATTGTGTATTCACCACCAGTCCACCATCATACATGTTATAACTTCCATTTGACCATTGAAAAAAACATGACAATTAAATATCAATTAGTGTCGTTAAAGAATATACTTAATAATTTTACAATCAATATAAAATAGTTATTTACTCGAAAATAAATTCAAATGATCCATCAATAAAAGTAAATTCAAATGTGAAATAAGGAGATCTTTCTTTAGGAGTAGAAATCTAACAAAGAAACCCGTCAATTTTCACATCCATCCCCAATTTTTATGCTATATTACAATGAGTCAAATTGTTTGGTGTGATAAGAGAACTATAAATCAATAGTTAGTTCCACAACAATTTAATATATATCTCATTATAGTAGTCAATAAGTGCTAAATTAAACACAAATAAAATAAGATATAAAAATGCAAATAAAACTAAAATAATCATTTAATACAAAAGAATGATAGTGTCCCAACTAAAACAAATGTACAATAAAATAATTACAATATGAAGCTTCTATTTATAACCAATCAATACATGGATATGATAACCATAAAAAAATATGCAAAATACCATATGAAAATATATAAATAATGACTATGTCTAACCATCAAATATAAATTAATAATAAATGGATATAAAATACAACACGTATATCTATAACCATCAATACGTACGAACAACTTAAAAATTTATATATTTTCGGCATCAATAAATCTCGTTAAAGAAGAATAAAGTAACGGAATAAACATTCCCCGTTCACCAAGAAGATGAGAGCTTTGAAAATAATTTGTATCGAAACCTTCAAAAGAGAGCATTGTAAATCAAATTATGAAAGAGTTCGTAAAAAGACTCCACTACCAAAAGAAAGGTTCCAAAATTTATTTTGACATTTATTTAGAAGCAATGCCATACATTGTGAATATGTTCTACGCCACATATATAATTGTCCAAAAAAATAAAAACTATACAAATTAAAATATAGAAGAAAAAAATATATAATAAGAATCACCAAAGTTTTGTCCAATCAAAACAAATTTCTGAAAATCTCCCCATAATCGAGATAATCCGAGGCACGACGGAAGTTGTCAAACAACACAAATAATAAAGTGCATATGGAGCAATCTTCTACTATTTTTCTTCATAGTTATCTTCATATCGTTTGTTAAATTAACTCAAGAAATTAAAAACTACACACCTCTGTTATTATTAAAAGCATTATCACCACTACTTCCCAAAAAACATAAAGAATGTGAAAAAAATCAAGTTAAGAATGTTGTATGATTGCACATCAAGAGGTGGTGATAATGCTTTTAATAATAACAGAGGTGATAAATTCAAACATGAAAATTAAGAGAAAATACAATATATAATAGAGATCTAAAATTTTAAAAAATATATCAATGTTTCAATTAATACACCATTGACGGATCATAACAAATTTTAATATATGCATGAAATTCATACCTGAATAACAATTACAATTAACGATCAACGAAAAAAAATATACATGAATTCGATGATGTAAACAAAAGGTGAAGAATATTTCTCACGAGTTCTATGAACCTTGAATGTACAAAAGATTGAGTCATTGAAATGAAAAAAAGGTGGAGAGATTTATATAGGAGTAAGATTAAGAATGAAGGGTGGAGATTAAAATTTAATCTAGATCAATGGCTTAGATTTAGATTAGATTTAGGAAGGGAGGTGTATATTAAATTGTTGTGCTAGAATAAAGGAGAAGAGAAGAAATTTGAAATTGAGTAATTTTAAGAAGAGTAGGTTGAAATAGATTAATGTGGTTGTGACATGTGTCACAACAAAAGTTTGTAAATATATACTCCCTCCCTTTTTTATTAAATGTCACTTTGCCTTTTTCAATATTTTTTAAATAAGTGTCATTCTACACTTTTTTTTTTAAGTTTGACAATTTTACCTTTGTACATTGTACTCCCTCCATTTTCTTTACCTTGATTTAAGTTTTTTCCCTTTTGAATATAGTAATATAACATAAATCATGCATAAACTTTAATTATTGTATACATGAATATCATCTACAATATTGACCACATTCATTACTAAACATAAATTTAATATTAAAATTAGTTATCATTAATGAAGGTTAAAATGGTCCATAATTATATATCTTAATATGTTGAAAATTGTTAAAATGACACTTATTTAAAAGTGGAGGGAGTATATACTAGGGTAAGACCCGCGTTTTACGCGGAATTTAAATAAATTTATAATATATTTTAATTTATTAATTAAAAAAATAATCTTTAAAACATATACTTTTATATATTTACAAACTTGTTATTTGATTAAAAATATGAAAAATGAAACATATGTATAAAAAACAATAGTAGAATAGAAAATTTTAATTTTATTTTTAAAACAAATCAATATTAGAAATTACAAAAAAAAAAAAAAAGAATACACTTTTCTTTTTTTACTTTAGAGACTACAATATAATTGTTTGTGTATAAACACAGGTTTTGTATCACACGGGTTGAATATTTTAATTTATATTTTTTAGTAAGTAAATTTTTTATTTTATTTTATAGTATTAAAATTGAATTAAAAAATCAATCTTTTAATTAATTAAGTATGAATTTAATAAATTGTTATTCTATTCTGAGAGATTAAAAAAAGTAATTTTGATAGCAAAAGAAATTATTTCATATAGTGTTAAAAAAATAGAATAGAGAAGTATGATTTTTATTAATAAAAGAAATCAAGATACAAAATTACAAATTTATAAAAAAAATCTTGTAAACAACATTTCTTGCACATTTACCTTTTTTTCTATTTAAATAGAGATAAATAATTTTTAATCATTCTTCCTCTTGAATTTAGAGGCTGCATTGTATGACTGCACGTGTGTGAACACAGTCTTGTAAGGTACACAACTATTGTTGAAAGGAACATATCAATATACATTACAAACTTCGAATTCTCTTCGAGAATATATATATTTGCAAAAACGCTCATCATTGTCTCCAAGATCCTCATCCCTAACTTTCAAAATCCAGCTCGAGAATTCAGACATCATAATTTTCTGTTTGCAACCTCATGTTTCCCGTTAGCCTCAATATCTTGCAATTTCTCACAAATATAATGAATTGATGGTAGAGTGAACTATAATGTACTTATCTATATAGAACCCTTCGAAATAAAATGAAGAATTTGTTCGGAGTTTCCACAAAAAACGACTGACTTTCCTTCAAAAGGCGCGCAAATCAGACATGCACCCACCATAATTTCTAAATATGTCTGTTAGGCTTCAATCAAGTACCTTACAACGTAATATGTTAATCCTCAGTGCCTCATTCTATATTATTAGCTTTAACTTTATTATATGTTCTTATAAATGAGTATTAGACATTATGTTGTAGGTGGATGATTCAATAATATTTATTGGATTTGAAAACCTCGAATGTGCAGTACATCCCCAAGGCAATAAGAGAGAATCTATACCACTTGATGCAACGTTAAGAATTATATCTCTGTGAGATCTAATGACTGCAGAAAGTGTTCTCCATTTGAAACGTGCACGACTCCTGCATCAAGAACACTCAATCAGCATTGGAACGAACAATTTCAACTATTTCTTGTAGTACATCACTTTGTTCAGAAGTTAGAGTAGAAGTCAACATATTGTATCTTCTAACAACTCTATGCGATCATACCTCAACTATTAAAAAATGAGTGCATTATATATGCTGTAGAGATATATATAAGTTCTTGGATGTTTGGACAAATATTGAGAAGAATCTACTTAAATTTTTCATGTTTCTTTGAAGTAACTCATCAATCTCAAGCAATGCATATATAATTTTCCAACTGATCATCACTCAAAAGTAAATTTTAAAAAATGTATTCGATTAAATATAGTTATAAAGTACTCTATGTGTCCCACTATTATTTGCAGACTTTTCCCTTTTAGATGTCTCAATATTATTTACATACACAAAATAAGGAAATCTTAGTTAAATCTTTTACCTCACAATACACTTATTTACATTACATGTCATTACTTTTTCACTCTTAAACTAAACACATTATTTGACAATTCTAGAAGATACACGCGTACCGTTAACAACGATTAACCTTGAATTTTATTTATCATTATCACAATAGACAAAAAGATCAGAAAATGAATTATCTGAAACTTAACGTGAAGTGTTCGATCAGAATTAGACAACGTCATTCGTGGAATGTATATCATACTGTCAATATTTCTAATTTCTTCCTAATAACTCTCATAATAAAATGTAAATTAATGAACAATAAATTATGTTTAATATCTTCAAGTTCCTATATTTGAAATCAATAATCATTATAAAATTATATTACACATCAAAATCATTAATTCACCTAAAGTTTGAAAATTCATTTATATTGAGATTTACTTATTAATAATTTAAATTAATTATAATAAATTAAAAACTTTAAATGAGATATTAAATGTAAATTAGTCAAGAGTCAATTGTACTTAATATCTTCAAATTTAACATTAATTTTGATATACCATTCTTGCGCCCATAAATTATGCTTAATATCTTCAAATTCACTATATTTGAAATCAATAATCATAATCACATAAAAAGTAATAAGAATTATTCAAATTAAATGAAGTTAATTAAAGAAATAAATGTATAGTATAAATATGTTGCAAATATTAGTAATTATTACTTGTGTGCATTAATTAGAGGAAATTAATTTTAAATTATGTAACAATTAATTTAAAACATGTGATAAAAATACTTATGTATGATAGGTACAATCAGGTTAAATATATATAGCAAATTTTTAGTTTTATATTATAGTTTGAATAGTAAACTACATTTCTAAATGTATTTTCGATAAAATAAATTGAGAATAATCTTTCAAACTAATTGCTAAAAAAAAAAACTGGAAATCTGTTTGTTGAATGGAACATTGGTAAATTTTCCAAATTTATGGAAATCATATTTTCCGATAATAGACTAATTTAAATTTAATTATACGGAGTATTAATAATATAATTAATTATATTTCTTCCCATTCGGCATTAATTTAGGATACAACGGTAAATATTAACGGTAAACATTAAAGAAAAGAAAGAGATGATTGACTTAAAGTGTAATGACATTTGTTAAAAATAATTATTTAATAAATGTAAATGAATTAATGAAATTGGAATTCCTAAAATTTTGATTTTTTTTTATATTTAATAGGTAACCGTTTCATTATATTTTCTAAAAATATTCCTAAAATCTAAAGATCCCTAGCTAGATTAATTTAAATTTAATTATATTAATGATATAATTAATTATATTTCTTCAAACTCAACGTTAATTTAGGATATAACGGTCGATATTATATGTAAAATTTAAAGAGATAATTGACTTGAAGAACTCACACAATATTTTAAATCAATATTTATAAAATTATATTACATTACAATCATTAATTAATTTTTTTTATTCATAAATCTACTTCTTCACTGTTTTCGAAAAAAAAATTCAACTTCTTCACTACACTTTTTATTCATTTCAAGTGAGGTTCTCCATATATAGTTTGATTTTCTTTATAAAAAAAAAATTTATTCAATTCTACTTTAAATAACAATATATATATTCTTTTTTTAACCTTTCAAATGTTCCAACCCACATAAAAATAGAAATCAGTGCAAATAGAGGAAGCAAAAATCAGTGCTACTACAATAATCTTTGAGAAGCAAAAATTTGTGATACAAAGGAAGCAATAATTATTTTTTGCAATAATCCTCGTGATTGTGAAGCAAAAAATTGCGATCATCAAATTACAAAAGGGCGATGCCAATTCAGGTGAGAGAAAGAGTCAAATCAATAGATTACAGTTGTACAACTTATAAATAAACAAAAAATTACATTTAAATTAAAAATGTTTTGTCATTGAAATGAAAAAAAGGTGGAGAGATTTATATAGAAGTAAGATTAAGAATGAAGGGTGGAGATTAAAATTTAATCTAGATCAATGGCTTAGATTTAGATTAGATTTAGGAAGGGAGGTGTATATTAAATTGTTGTGCTAGAATAAAGGAGAAGAGAAAAAATTTGAAATGGAGTAATTTTAAGAAGAGTAGGTTGAAATAGATTAATGTGGTTGTGGCATGTGTCACAACAAAAGTTTGTAAATATATATATATATATAGATGTTTAATATAATTATAAACAAATTGTTACCTATTCATAATATTCTTTATAAGTGACATTTCCTTATAAATACTGATGTCAAAACGGGCCATTATAATATCGGGTTGGTCTGCTATGGACTCGAGAGTGCATGTTGTTCACTCTAGTCCATGTTGCATTTTTCAGTTTATTGACTTACATTTTTTGGTAAATGGTGTTGCACTTTTCAATTATTAAACTGTATAATAATATTTTTAGTAATAATTGAAAAGTGCAACACCATTTACCAAAAAGTGTAAGTTAGTAAAACTGAAAAGTGCACATGGACTAGGGTGTACAACATCATACTAGACTTTACCCAACTTTATAATTCAAAATTAACAAAATTTGAAACAAGGTGCATGATAGATAAAAGTACAACATATCACTAGTATTCATTCATTTAGTTAATTGCATTCGCTAGATGTATATTAATAGAAATAGATGATTTGAAATTTAATTTAAAGTGGTAAATATTCGGATTAATGAGAAAATTTAAAAAAAATAAAATTAAATGAATGACGTGGACAGCAGAGATTTAAAATGAGATTAGAATTAATGGTGATTAATTGACATTTTCCATTAAAAAGAAAATAGACCTTGACTCTCTTAAATACTCAATGTTCGATAAAATGGTAATTTTGAAAAACCATTTTTTATTATATAATCCTAAAATGTTGCTGATTTTATATTCCAACCATTTAATGTAGTGACAATCATAGAGCATGTCTCGTAACAGAGAACAATAATATTTAGTCGAGATCTGTATATATTAAAAAAAAAAAAAACCATTTTTTGATAATCCAAATTCACATGATATTATTCATGCCTTGAAACATGGAGCCCAATTTCAATCAACTTTGTTAAAGTGATTTTTTAATTTGAGATTAAGTAAAATAAGAGTATGTGTTAAGATATGGAACATGTAAAATTAATCCCTATAAAAAGTACTAATAAAGTTTATTCTTAATTAAGACACCAATCTTCAATTAATATACTAAATTCAAAAAAAAAAATCTTCAATTAATATATTATCCAATCCAAAAAAATCTCATAATTAAATTTCAAAACTTCAAAATTAAGGGATGTGAGTTTAGTAAAAGATATTAATAAACGGCATGAATTCTTAATTAACCTTCAATTTCAAAATGTCAGTTATTAAAAATTAAGGATTGTGGATTTGGTATTAAAAAAAAACTCCTGAATATATTAAACTAGCGTAGTGCCGACATATAAAGTAATAATACAATATATTTTATTATAAAAATAATAATAGATGTATTTTAAATTTGTATTATATAACTAATGATGATATTTGTGAAAAATATAATTCGTACTAAATATAAAATAAATATGTAATTTTTTAAAAAAATATGTAAATTTTAAATAAATAAGAATAAAAATTTGAAAAATAAATTAGATTAAGATTATGAATTTTTGACAATTACTTATATAAAATTATAAATGGTGTGAATTTATAATACTATATATTGATACACTAATAATACTCCTTTTTTCAAAAAAAATTGTTACTTTTAGTATTGAATCTTATTTCAAAAAATTCACCCTGTTTGCTATTTTTACTACGAATCTCTTTAAACTGCCATATGTAATTTTCACAATATCTTTCTTTTATTATAAATATATTAATGTTCCTTAATTATATAGCAAATAATAAAGGCAACAAAAAATTTTAAAGAGAGGAAATATATTTTCAATAAAAATAGATATGGTAAAAATTAAATATGGATAGTTCAAACGTAGACAATATTTTCAAATTTAACCCAATCAGTCTCTCTCTATAAATACAGACGCCAACAGTCTTGGGAAACGGTGAGTTGGATTCTTTGTCTAATCTTTTTTTAAACAAAAAAGAGAGAAAAAAAATGTGTGGAAAGTTTGCAACCAACGGCTCCAAGCCGAACCAAGAAAACGGCTCCGCGCCGAGCCATCAGCTTGTCAATCTTGATCAGTATGTCTAATTTGAATTAATTAATTTAATTATGTGATTATTACTAATAATTTTGTTATTTGAACAGTGGTGATCCGACAATGTACGAGGCGTATTGGAAAGAAGTAGGGGAGAGGTGCAGCGTAACAATATCTGGATTTCAATGTCTCAGTTATTTTGCTAACGCCAGAAATTTGTGCTGGTTTTTAGAGCCAAAATTGGAGGAAGAAATACACAAGCTTCACAAAATTGTGGGCAATGCCGTCACGGAAAATCGACACATCGTCGTCGGGACGGGCTCGAGCCAACTCGTTCTTGCTGCCATTTATGCCCTTTCTCAACCCCTCAACGCTACTAACCCCGTCAACGTTGTGTCGGCCGCTCCCTATTACTCGGTAATATATGTTTGTACACAATTAAATGACAGTTTTAACCCTTTATATATATATATATATATTTTTTTTTTTTTTTTTGCAAACTTTTTTTTTTTTGTGGATAGAGGGAGTAAGATATAGTATAAATAATAAAAAACTTCCTTAATTAAAATATTCTTTAAGAGATATGGATGAGCGTAAATTGGGAAGAAAGTGACTAAAAATAGCAAAAGGGAAATAATTAGAAAAAAAAATAGAGTTTTAAATGACACTTAATAAGAAACTAGTGATTTTCTCTTGATGAATAGGTTTGACTTTGTGAATTACCTAATTTTATTTTCAGATTAGATCTTGAAATTTGAAGTCAAACATTATAAATTTGTGCTGAAATTATTGTTTTTAAATGTCCGAGATCACGTGACAGGACAAACATAAGTAACATGACCGTGTTGAAACATGTTGTTCCACAACAAGTATTATGATGGATTGATGTTTTTAATTATTCGAGTACATTATTAGATATATATGGTTTTGATATGGAACCCGCTACGACAGGCATATCCTGAGATGACGGACTTTGTCCAATCCCGTCTTTTCAAGTGGGGAGGGGACGCGCGATGCTTCGATGAGGAAGGGCCCTACATTGAACTCGTAACTTCTCCAAACAATCCAGATGGTGTGATTAGAGAAGCTATAGTGAAAAGAGGGCAGGGGATGCTTATTCATGACCTTGCTTACTATTGGCCACAATACACTGCTATTACATCTCCTTTTGATCATGATATTATGCTCTTCACTGTTTCCAAATGCACTGGGCATGCAGGATCAAGAATTGGGTATATACTTCATCATTAGTACTTACTTAATGCTAATTTCTCTGTTTTTTTTACTAACTTTTTTGCTTAATTAAGATGGGCTGTGGTGAAAGACGAAAGTGTTGCGAAAAAGATGGTGAAGTTCATGGAGGTGAACACGATTGGAGTGTCGAAAGAAGCGCAATTGAGAGCTGCAAAAATCCTCGAAATCGTTTCGTTTAGCTGCCAAAAATCAGCTGAAATCGAGAATTTCTTCGTTCACAGCCGACTTGTCCTGGCTAAAAGGTGGAACAAACTGAGGGACACTCTCAAGAATAACCCACTCTTTCAAGTCTCCAAGTATCCACTTCCCTACTGCAAATTTTCCGGAAAGGCCACTGAGTCATATCCTGGTAAATATATTCACATTTTCTTGCAAATTTGAGATTATTATTGATTTCTGATGTAAAACTATTGTCTTTTAGTTTATATTTGCGCTAAAAGACAACGGTTTTGATACTCTGTTGTCGTTTTGCATTGTAAATCAATGAAAAGTCTGGTGATAGACAACGATTTTAGTATCGTTGTTGTTTCCTCAAAAATGCTGAAAGACAACGGTTTATGACCGTTGTCTTTTCAAGTAATAAAATATGTTATTTTGCGCTGAAAGACAACGATTTCTGACCGTTGTCTTTCCAAGTAATAAAATAGGCTATTTTATATTCACATTTTCTTGCAAATTTGAGATTAATATTATTGATTTCTGATGTATGTTTGTTTCTGTGTGCAGCTTTTGCGTGGTTGAAATGCAAAGACGGGTTGGACTGCGAGAAACTCCTACGGGAGCATAAAATTATGGTGAGGAATGGGAGCAAGTTCGGGAGCGATGTAGAGTACGCGAGGATAAGCATGCTGGGTAGGGACGAGGAATTCGATGTCTTCGTGCAAAGGCTCCAAACTATTCACTATTAGGATTCTCATTTAGTTCATTACTGATGAAACACCCGGGACCTCTCTAGGCAATGTGGTGAATAATTAAGATTTAGTTTACCTCTTTGACAATTGCTTCTATGATTTTATATGATTTTTCACAAAGTTTTTAATTACTTTGATTTTTCTATAAGCTAAATGCACCAATACATCGTTTTCACTTCAATTGTGCACACTCTTAAATTTTATGTGAACATGCATAAATTTTAGATATTTAGCTAAACAAGATATTACTTTTGGTGTTCTCTTTAGTATTAAAAGGTAGATGTATGTCCAAATATATCTTACAATGAAATATCTCAATTATTATATCTTCATTAAGAAATTTGATCGTGAGTGTATATATCTCTGTGTGTGTAGACAGAGTAAAAATTGATTTTTCTTTTTTCCTTTTCAGTTTAATAGTGTTAATTGTGTGTGTTGAAATGTGATACTCCCTTTGTCCCATAGGAATTTGCACACTTTCCATATATGTATGTCCCATACCTATTTGCACACTCCATAAAAGGAAATATTGTCATAACCCTCACCCTCAAAATATACACATATTTACCCATATACCATTACTTTTTTACACTCAACCTATTTTTTACATTACTTTATTCATAAAACTTTACAAAACTACCCCTCAAAACACCACTCATTACACTTTTTCTTACACATTTATTAAAATGTGTGCCATTCCAGAGGTGCAAATTCCTTTGGGACGGAGGGAGTACTTTAATTGAGATGTGTAAGTAAATATAATTATACTTATGAGACTAACTCTAAAAAAATTAAAAATAAAATTTATTGTGAATGTAGAGAGTAAAAAATTGACGCAAAATTACCGAGTTCAAATTTTCATGTTTATAATTCAATATTCGTGCATGTGATAGGGCTCATGTCTATTTCGATGAGACTGCTATTACAAATTTCTCTTTTTTAAGGGTTTTGATCTTGCGTCGCCTATGTTGTTCTTGCAACCCTCGGCAGAGCAGTAGCATAGTAGCCGTCGGATTGACGATTCGGGTTTGGGGCCAACAAGAATTTGAGTTGGTGTAGGAATCCAACACTGGGTTGATGTCACGTTTAATTATTTAATAATTAACGTTTAATTTATCTAATTATTTTAATTAAATAAGGATATTGAAACCCATTAATTCCAACATTTGTGTGTCTATATATATATGAAATTGATATATTTGGGCATGCATCTACCTTTTAAAATGGCAAATTTATTTATATAATGTAGTTTTGAAATGGAATATTGCAATTGTAGTAAAAATGGAGAGGATTTCGAAAGTTTATTTATATAATGTAGTTTTGAAATGGAATATTGCAATTGTAGTAAAAATGTGGAGGATTTCGAAAGTAAGCGTGCTTATTAAAGAAAAGAAAAAAGAAAAAAGAAATACTATAGACCAGCCTATGTCAGAGATTGTCGGACTATGTCAGAGATTTTTCAGACAACTTTTTAACCGTTCCACAATTCCATCCTCCGCATATAATATTTTACTTACGTCTTTATTACATAAACTTCAAAAATTTATATCATGATAACAAAACTTCAATTAACTATTTATATCCAACTTCTTGCAATTATTATAAATATTAAAAATATTTAAAAAATTCTAAAATTTAACTAAAAATTCTTCACCACCTAAATATTAACACCATAAAAAATATCATAAAATTTATCTAAATATTACCACCAAAAATATATTTTATTTTCAATAGCAATCCAATAATTCTAGCTATAATTATTGGATTGCTATTTTCATTTCAATGATGCCAAAAATTAATTGACATATTTTGTTTGGTTGATTTTGTTAGAGCTGTGCGGAATAGAAACAGAAGATCAAAAATTAATCTTACATTGATTTTGTTTTATTCTTATGAAACCAGTTTTTATTTAACAGTATTTTACTTCCATATACTGTATAATTTTATTGAAGATCAAAACAAGGCATTTAAGTTACACAGACAGCTCAGAAAACTGCATTAAGTCAGCTATTTAAATATATACCATATAAGTTCTTCATTCTGTAAACACTTTTATTTACTTATACAGTTATAGGAGTACCATATAACTGAAAAAAACAAGAACTGGCAAAATGACTTAATATTTTTAAAAAAAGTTAAGATTTAATAACTTTTTTGAAAAAAAAAATCTTGAAACTTTATTTTGAGAGTTTTCTAAACAAATACATCAACCATTTTAATAAACAGCTCTCAAACATCCTACAAGTTAGTTTCTTTGAAGATATGGACTCCACCAAACATTCCCATACATATTATTCACACAAAAATACTAACCCCCTCCAAAATGAAGTTGTTATCTATCTTCAGAAATGTACATCAAAAGGTCGCAATACAAACATAAATTTTCTTTTCGGTTCGGAAGTAAAATATGTAGCCTTTTTACAAGAAAATCACAAATTTATCTCGATCTAAACTTGCAGAAACGAATTTCATGCTCATTAGTTATGAAATAAGCCAAGGAAGAAGCAGATGCACCAAAACTTATACGAAAATATTGATTTTCCCCAACATTCTCTCTACCTCATGAAGCATGGTACCCCTCTTCTGATCAAAGTAGCCTGAGCTCGTATTCACCAGCCATTGTAATATATCTCACCCAAGGAAGAGCCTGATACCCACTTTTTTCAATGATCTTCAAGTAACGCACCTATGAATCCACATTTTCAAAATAAGATGAAGATGTTAACCATGATAGGAAGCTGCAGAGTATGCTAATTATCAATTTTATTTGATACTCCATTTTTTATCTCCCAGCAGTTGACTGCTTATGACATAAAATGAAGTGTTACTTATGACTTGCCATACAACCATGTTTGCCCTTTGGTACCCAATCGTTTTCTGTGGCACTTTGCAATCTAAATTACATTGGCACTAATAAAGGTGGAATCATTCAGAAACCCCGAATTGAATTGATCTGGAAAATTTCTTTCATTTTTTGTAAATTACTAATTTGGCCATAGAGATTACGTGAGAAAGACTGGACCTAGAGATTTAATGTACAGAGCATGTGACGAAATTCCAGTATAAAAAATGGCAGGAATGCTGGAAACTCCGAATTTCATATACTTTGCTGCAATAAAATAAATAAGTACTGTAGTGCAAAAGAATAGCCATAGTTTAGGAGGCAAAAATAACCAGAAAAGTGGACACAGAGCAACCCCGGCAGACTAAGGCAATTCACTGACATATTGAAGAGACCCATGGTTTCTATAAACTTAGTTTAGAGGCTTAAAAACAAAAAAACGTGAAAATTTATAATCACCAATAGTTTAAGCAAAGTTGACAACACTTGTGCGCAAATTTAGAAACTTCACATTCTCTTGGATTTACAAACCCTTTTGGGGCTTTGTATCTTTTGCATAGAAACTTATAAGTATCAAATGAGTAACTGGAAAAACATTATAAATGAAATCATCAGTTTTATATCCATTGAGGGCTTACCTGTATTCCCGAAACGGTAAAATATGGTATTTCAAACTTCACTCTTATAGGAGCCTTTCTCTCAGGACCTGATTCGTCAGATGTTACACTGGGAAGACTGAACTCTGCTCTTAACATATATTCCTGATAAAAACAATGCAAGATGAATATTCCCAACCGTAATACTTTTTTAAACTTAATTTTCAAACTGATACAGAAACAGGTCTACCAACTCATACCTTGCCACCTGGAAAAGATTTTATTTTCCAAACTAAAGCATCCTTTTCTGGTGCATATGCAGCAGATCCCATTGATGAACGGACATTTGGATTTGTAGAATCCGATGGCACAGGCAACTCAATTTCGACGTTAGTCGCAGTGCTGAAAAAGAGGTCAACTAGGAATGAATATCAAGATTCATGAGCCAAATAGGGAAGGGAAAAAAAAATCCAAAACCCCAGGCATAAAAGATGCAAGTAAAGACATTCAGTAAATATACCTACGCTCCTTGAACTGGCTCCTGGCTTTCACCGTTATTTCCATGCGGCTCCTTGAATGTTTCTCTACCTGAGCTTCTACCCAGATTAGAGGCTTTACCTGAGAAAACAATGATTTTATGCTGTCACATCTCAATGATTTATTTTCCACAAAGCAGTGCACGAATTAAACATGAAACCTCAATTTCTAAAAGGCTGGTTTCTAATTGTCTGATCCTCTCTCTAAAATTGAGCTATAGTGAGGCTCAATTTGCCACAAGATATTTTTGGTAAAGAAAATCACACAAGTATTTGCACTAAAGGTTGATTTCTATCTAAATTGGAGAGAAGGTCAGTCAATTCAACTAAGAGAAAGGGACATGCAGAGATCCACAAATTTTACAAACCTACCTGAGTACTGAGCCTGTAAGTCATGAGATCAAAAGCTCCATCAGGAGGTACGAAGGATATTGTACGGTCATTTTCAAATCGAGCCAAACGCACACACCTGAAACAACAATCAGATGTTGCAATAAATAAGATATGTGAAGCCAAGCCAATAAACACACAATCATACACCTATTATATATATACATACATTTTATTAAATGTAGTTATATTCTATACATATGTTTTTACATATACATATACATGTAAACAATAATATGCATTTCTCTGTCCCACAAATTTTCTAGCATATAAACAATTCTTTTAAGCAGGAATGGGAATCTTTCACGCATTAACTAATTCAGTACAGATACTAGATCATAATTCAATAATCACATATTGAGCCCAATCAGGTAGATCAATACTAGAGGTTTCTCAATAAAAAAAAAAATTACATACTGGTGGAATTTGACATCATCCAGGTCAATGGCTTTCCCTTTTGTAGTGCGTCCTTGTGCCTCCAGTAGAACTCTGTCGTTCAGCCCAAGCTTACACTCAGGCATACCACTGCAAAAAATATCATTATTGCTCATTCATAAATCATAAGAGAATCCACCATATTACAGATTCTTCGTACTCCTGTTTAATCTGGGAAACCCAACACAGTACTACAATTAATCAGGCTTTCGATTATTTGAGATTACCAGTCACTAATTACAAAATAATTTCTACAACATCAACTGTGAGTATTGGTCAACATGAAAAATAGAGATTTTCAAAGCATAATTCTCAGTCCAACAGGCACTCTCAGCTCTTGTAAGCTAATGCAGAATGTAAATGAAATTAAATCCCTCAATCTAATCAATAGAATAGAGCATCACACTTTGTGCATTTTTTTAGATTAAAAACAAGACACGTGATTTTCATGTAAACACATGTGTCCAAGTACAAATTGAGCTTGAGCTGCTGCTACATTCTAATTACTACAACCCAATGTGTAGCACTGAGATGATTTCATCTAGAATTCTTATTTCTGTAATCGTAAAAGGAAATATGCAGTTACAACAACATTTCATATTGAACAAAAAAAAAAAGATGCATTTTTCTGCATTACCACCTATAGCAACGTGAAAACAAAAAACAAAGAGAAGCCTTCATATTTTTCCTTTTTTTAAGAACGTAAAAGGACATAATAGAAGAGGTGTAACAGACCTCAAGTATGTCCGCATCTTTAGTGCACCAACAACGTCTGAACGTATTATTTGGCCATTACTATTTACTAGTATATTGACACTTTCCACAACATCAAGAAAGACCTGGGCAACCAACAAAAACCGCATAAGACAATGCCTAAGAAACTCATAAAAGGAACAGCTGAGAGAAAACTTACTTCATTCTTCTTGTACCGTATGCCTTCGCTTCGCCATGACACTGCATTCGTGACAGCCATTGGAGGTCTCTGTGTAACTTCCATTCTGTAGGCATCCGTCTTAATGAACTCACTCAGAATCTTTGCCTCGGTATATTGTGGGTAGCCAAAGTCCATAATTTCGTCAAGTAACTCATACTGAAGGTGTGCACAAGATCAGTGGTTAAATACTCTTAGTTGCCAAAAAATCAAAAGAAAAGAAATATAGAACTCCCCATACCACTACAACAAAATTATCTCTAAGTGATTCCTCTTCCAACTCTTCAAAGTAGTATTTAAACACCTGTCAGAAATTTTCAATAACAATAACATTAAGGAAATACAAATTAAAGATTTGCTGGATCATTAATCAATAACAT
The DNA here is from genome assembly GCA_963675135.1 of Galeopsis tetrahit. Classification (NCBI taxonomy): domain Eukaryota; kingdom Viridiplantae; phylum Streptophyta; class Magnoliopsida; order Lamiales; family Lamiaceae; genus Galeopsis; species Galeopsis tetrahit. The sequence goes on from OY776127.1 coordinate 85,897,401, forward strand.
GAAACTACAAACTTTTGCATGCCTATAATGCTTACATCAACTAAGCGGTGTAGGAATAGAAGAAGGCTAGTAGCATTGCAGTTCTGCCGTGATGCTGTCATGAGATACACATTGTTATGTTGTATAAACATATATGTGACACCATTATCACATACAACAGGATCATGAGATTCTGAGTCACCCTACATCATTGTAAAATGAGAAAGTCGTTATTTCTCTGATTAGCTTAAAAAGTAAGCCCATCATTTGAACAACAGACAAAGAAAAAAATTACAGAGCTAAAATATTAATTTACATTAGACTAAGACTTAGTAGTGGTCATTCAGCCATTGTTTTACTGATTTATTACCAATTCTAGGACGAAATTAGAGTGCACTTCCTGTGGCTGTAACAGATGTTTCAATTAAAAGAGTAAAAGACGCCATCTTGAAATGGGGAAATATGGTGAGATACATAAATACATAGACAACTGTATATTTATATATCATTTTTCCGTAAAGGTCATTTGTAACTAGGAGTATAAAACAGTTTGAGGATGAGAGGATCTAACTATGAATAATTTATCTCATTGGAATTTGATCATTTCACAAACATAGATCAGGAAGGCAATTGAAATCCGCTCAAATTGTTTTTCATGCCAATAACCATTTCATCTATTTCCATTAAGTATGTATTTTCATATCCACAAAGTGAAACAATATGGATGTGGCCAATAATAATAACATAGAGACAAAATATAAAATCTCCATCTCTATACTCAACAAATCCAATTGTAAAAAAGCTAATCAAAAGCTGAATGAATAAGCTAATCCAGTCGAAAGGCAAAGATCAATCGAGCTACGAATTTCCAGAAATATGTCGGTTACCTAATTACAGCTATTAAAAGAGAAGAAAACACTCAAGGTAAGTTCGACATTCAAAACAGCTTCTATTGATCAATACATCTTCACTAATACAACAAGATAATTAAAAAAAAAAATGAAAAGAGAAGTAGCAACAAAGGATCATAGCTCAAAAAAGCAGAAATGAAATTACGAAGAAACCGTTAACCTCTTTCTCAATTAGTTTGGTGAAGAAGCGTTCGGCTTGTGTGGCGGAGACGTCTCCACGGTAGTCGCGCCAGACGAGAACCCTACCCTTAATATCCAAAAGGAACAGCGCCGACGCTGCTCCTGCCATATTCTATTCCCAAAGCCAATTTGATATCGTCTCTGTCGATTCAATCGGACGCGGAGATCACAGATCGAGAGTGGATGCAATTAATGGCGGACGAGATCTACTGGGAGTATTATAATTAAAAGTTGCAATTTACGGGCTTCATTTCCATTTCATCATTCTGTCACTGAAATTTGTATGAGAAGATACGAAAGATGAGTGCTTCTTTGCTATTCAAAAAGTTTTGCAGTAGTTGCTCAAGATTGAAGGTTCAGAATTTTTGTTGTTGTTGGACAAGGCCCATTTCACACGTATTGGGCTTTTCTATTCAGCTTCAACAGTCGGCCCAATTAGTATTTTTGAGTAACCGAAATACCAACCTTTTAAGCAAGCACAAAAACATCGGTGTCTGCGGAAATATCGAGACCTTAAATTTATGGAAATATCGATAGATATATCGACATCGATTCAAAATAACAATTTAAATCCATTTACATCTATGATAAATTTATATAAAATATAGCATACAATGTTATTTCATATGATATTTTTTAAAATTTATTGACATTTTTCGATTTTTTTCGATATTTTTTCGATATTTTATCGATATTGTTATTGTATATCGATTTTTATCGATATTTTCGATTTTTTTACAAATATCGTGCAAATATCGTTTCTTCTCAATATCGATATCGGTGACTGCGAAAAATGGATATATCGGGGAAATTTTCGGATATTTTTGTCCATGCTTTTAAGTTTATTTTTTGGTCTAATACTCCCTCCGTCCCGAAAAGTTTGCGTGAAATCTTGGGCACATGGTTTAAGAAAAAAGTGTAATGATGAGAGTGTTGAGGGGTAATTTTGTAAATTTTTATGTATAAAGTAGGTGGATTGAGTGTATGATGTGCCCAAAAGTAGTGACATTAAGGGTAAATATGTGTATATTGTGAGGGTGAGAAAATTGTGAAGATTATTTCTATTTTGGGGGTATGCAAACTTTTGGGAGACGGGTGAGTAGCAAATTAGCAATAAAGGATCATAGCCGAATACATTTTGTCCAGTTTGATAGATATATTAAGATATCTATGATCAAATTCGGATATTTCAATGTGATCAGATTAAATTACAAATGATATGTCTTTTGGTCATTTCATACGAGTATTGAATAAAAAAAAACAGTTTAGACCCGATTAGGCATCTATGCTCGATCTGATTACCCATCCATGCATGTTGGGCTAATCAACAATTACTACAGCAGAATGCATAAATAACAAGTGTTTTTCCTCCTAGATCATTATATATATGTATCCTAAACTTAACAAGTAAGAAGAAAAGATAGTAGCATCTTGCATTGCATATGTGATTGTGAAAGAAAGAAGCAAGCATGCAAAAAGGAATTAATCCTGCAGATTGATCTGATCATCTGCCGCTGAAAACTCCACTGAAAACCTGGCTGCTCCCTCCTAAGGATGCTTCCCATTCAATCGACGACATTCTGATACGCGACAACGCAATCACCACCTCTCTCATTTCCGGCCTGTCTATTGCATCTTCATTTAGGCACCATTGTGCTATTTCAGCCATCTGCAACGATATCACAACGCTTAAAACCAGCCTATTAATCATGTCATTCATGCATGAGTATATGAAATTATAACCTGGTATACATCTTCTGGAGGATAATTGCCTTTGAGGTTTCCATCTATGATGGATGCTAATGCTGACTCTGGATTTTCCTCCTCATTGAACACATTGTTTAGCTGATTAAGTGTAAGGCAAACACCAATTATGTATGTTTTGATTGTGGACTAACTAGTTGTCATGAGTTTGAGGTAGCTTACTACTGTGATGAGTGACTTCATTCGATTTGGCTCATGGTTGTCGCGCACCAGTGCACGTCGCCCCGTTATTAGCTCTGCAACAACTACTCCAAATGCAAACACATCTGTCTTAGTAGTCACCTGCAGCTCTTTCACTGACCTGCACCAATAACCAAGTCATAATTGGAGATTAACTCTCATTCAGATTTATTGAAATGAGCTTACTCAGGAGGAAGGTATCCCGGGGTTCCAACTAGCCTCGTCGCGAATAGCTCTTCTTCGTTGCTCCTACCAACTAGCTTTGCCAAACCAAAATCTGCAACCTTTGCTCTAAGGCCTTCATCAAGCAGGATGTTGGTTGTCTTTATATCACGATGCACGTATCGCGACTTTGTATGATCATGGATGTACTCAATGCCCCTTGCAGCATCCAGTGCAACTTGTGTTCTTGCATTCCATGACAGAGGCTGGTGACCTAGCTAATTCATAAACTCATCATTTAATAGCCTTAAAAATCTCTTTAGCTGCACGATGTTTGAATACCTTTCAACATTGGATCATGAATATGTTCACTGAGAGATCCATTTGGGATGTACTCGTAAACCAAGTAGAGGTGGTCGTCTCCGCTAGCGTACCCCAACAGCTCCACCTATATATATGGTCAGTTGGTCACCTCAGCTTCATCAATGATGAATTGATTGATGGAAAGAAATTGTATCTTACCACATTAATATGATGTATCTTGCATAACACATTGAGCTCAGCAAGAAACTCCTTGGACTTGTTAGATCTCATTTTCTTGATTGCAACTTCCTGCAGTTTTATGTCAACAATAAGTACAAGTAAATCTTGATGACTCGACTCTTGGATCGATCGATAGCGTACCTTATCTCCGATTACCCCATAATACACACTCCCATATCCCCCTTGCCCGATTATTCTAGTTTCATCAAAGTCATTCGTGGCCTCTGCAACCTCTCCAATGCTATATTGTGTCGGTTTCTCCGACTCAAAACCTGTGATATCTGTTGGGATTCCAAACTAATCAGTTTTCTCTGTTTTCTCTGTATCTAGACTTATGTTTATAGTTTACTGACCTTCCATTCTTCCATTCTGTGTGTACTGTTTCTGCATGGAATGGCCTCTTTTGCTTGAGTTTTTGGAGAAGGATTTCAGATCTTCTTGCTTCTGTCGTCGCCTTTTGTTTTTCCTTACGAGAATTATGGCCAAGGTGCAGATGGAAAGTAAGGTTACAGCTGATAGTAAACTGATTAGTATCATCCATTTGTGCACCTTCTTCATCCCTATGAAAAACAAGCTAAAAATTAGATTTAGATGACATATTTAAAGATTGCAAATTTGAAAAGTGTTACCTTTCTTTGGAATCCCATTTTTTTCCATGGGCACATATAAGACCCAGCCGGGTTCAATATAATTCAGGCGTGGAGCCAAGTACGGATTCAAGTTCTCGATGCCATCAACTTCAGCCAACAGTTCATCTCCAATCATGGTGATAGTATCTTGTGGCTCAACTGTGTAAGTCACCACAATTTGAGACTCATTCTCTACACATCCACACAAAAGATGCAATGTCTTATTCACGCCTGCTGTTAAGTTCGTATCCACGCCTTCATCCCACACTTGCCCGCTAAAATTCTGAGCTGATACATCGTAGAACGTATCATTTGGTTTAGGCATGTAAACTACATCATAGAAGTACCCAACTGTAGTATTAACTGTTTTGCAGGAGCAGTTGACAGTTATGAGGTAATCTTGTATGTCAGGAGACGGCCACGTGGACTTGATTTGTGAGGGGCTGACTGCGTAGATGGGGGCAATCTGGTCTTTCTGATAACCGTTGTGCTGGTAAAGAAGAGCACTGCAGGAGGGGATCCTGTCTGAACAGGTAAAAGGGTGCTTGTTTGTGTCGGAAACTGAAGTTTGCACGACGAAGATTGGTATGAGGAGAAAGAAAAGAGGGTTATATTTGTTGCAAGCCATGAAATCTTAGTTTTGTGGAAAGAAGAATGGAAGAAATGAAAGAAGTAATATTGGTGATGATAGCCTTAGTCTCTTGAATTTGTCATTACATGTTTGTTGTTTTATACTTATTGTATACGTGTTTCTCTTCTTGCTGCTAACTAAGCCTTTGTCCCTAAAATTAGAGAAGTTTGGGCGATGTTCACAACAACGTGTCCCTCATTTGAGGGACGGGCATGACTCGTTGCGAGTCCAGCTGCAGTAGTCTTTGTCCAGGAGATGAATTCAATTCTGGATTAATATATAAATTGATATAGCTAGGCAGGACATTTGTTGGTCTGGAGATGCTATACTTTCACATCAGCCGGCCAACAAATTAAACACCAGTATAGTTCTGAATTATAGTAGTATAATCAAGGTGTCTTTATCATTATATATAATTTGATTACAAGAGTGTCCATCGATAATTCCTAGGATGCCAAGTTATATATATGCATAAAAGAAACATGCATCTGTTTAATGCATTTTTTTTCTATCAAACTCTTAATTCTGTACAAGGCTATTTATACAGTTCATAACTGATCGGAAGTAAACTAGCACTTAGAATAACAAAAGCACCTGTTACTAGTACTTGTACTGCACTCTAATCTCCCCATTTCTTCCAATTTAACAAGACTCCAACTAAATCCTTTCATTGGTTTGTTGGATAACAAATTTTCTGAACTAATGTATTTCAATGTCTCGAGATTCTTCCAACTGGATTTTTTCATATCAGAGAAGATGCAGTGACTATCAATGTACAAATGATGTAGACTATCCATTCTCAATGTAACATCTGGGAATTTGAAATGTAATATTTCATTCAATTATATGAATGATTATTCATTAATTTTCATTAATGAATTTAAATCAAATGGATGTGGATCCTTGAAACCAATGAAAGAGAGATTAGTAATTGATACAGCCGTGCGTGAATCGAAAGAATAAACAAACAAAAATTTGTATTCAACAAATACTCGAATCTTAAAAAAAAAAAAAAAACCTCACACGTCACGGCAAAGCGGTGACTAGTAACATCGTTTCCACCCGAAAAAGTGTACTTGCTTGCCAAAATCGGATTTTGGCTCTCAAAACTTCAAAAATTATTCAGGTGCTCTCGTTTTTTCTTCAAAAATTACAACGCCACTCGTGCTACATCAGTAATTAAGTTGGTGGGGGTGTTACACCGACAGTTGGGTTGGGTGCCCACTTAGGAGATGGTGGCGCTGATGCCTTTGCTCTTTTACTCTCCACTTCAATGAATCTACCCTTTCCCCCTTCACCTTCAACTAAATTAAACACGTACATTCAAAAACGCATATGTATCCACATTATTTAATTGCAGCTAAGTATATATATATAGGATGTAGCAAAACACTGCACACATATTTACCTGGCAGTATTGTTTTTCTTGTTGAAGAAGTGTACACTATTAGAAACACTAGTACCATTACCACAAAACACTTCACTTTGATTTCCATGAGAGAGATCTAGAGAGATGGAGATTGTAGATACAATGCCGGTGAATTTTTTAGCTATACTATACAGTTTATTTAAATGTTGAACTTACTTAGCTGTCTTCAATTCGCACCAATTAATTAAAGGACTAGGTCAACTTAACTTTTGGAGGTATGTTGGAACCCGTATATATCCTTCGTCTCATGATTTTTTTCACATGATTTTTTTTCAGACGTGAAGTGACACACAAAATAAAAATAGTGAATTTAGTGAGAAATTTTGAGAAGTAATTTTATAAACTTTTATATATAAAGTAAAGAAATAAGTTGATTTTTGTGAAAATAATAAGATAAAGTCTAGTATGCACTCGAGTGCGCACCCTAGTCCATGTTGCACTTTTCAGTTTACTGACTTACACTTTTTGGTAAATGGTGTTCATTTTTCAATTATTACTAAAAATATTATTATACGGTTTAATAATTGAAAAGTGAAACACCATTTACCAAAAGTGTAAGTCACTAAACTCATGGACTAGGGTGCACAACATGCACTCGAGTCCATAGTAGACCAACCCAAATAATAAAAATTGAGAAAATTTTATAAAATTGAGGATATTGTGAGGTTGAAGTTTGTAAAATATATTCCGTATAAAGTAAAGAAATAAGTTGATTTTTGTGAAAATAATAATTTTTTTGTAAAATTGAGGATATTGTGAGGGTGAAGTTTGTAAATGATTTTTCATTTTAAAGATGTGAAAGTTATTGTGAGACGTCCCCGAAAAGAAAAGTGTGGAAGGATTATGTTATTGAGACTTTTTGTACGAGGCGTTGACAATCCCCAACTTAGTTGCAGTGTGAACACTTCCTATTGTAGCATTTTTTTTTGACGGGACTATTGTAGCATTATTATTTTTTATTATTTTTCGATATATTATTCACAATATATAACAATATCACGTCGACCAGTATGACATTTTTTTTTTGTATCAAAATTTATTAGGAGTTAAAAAAGGATTAATAAGCGAAAAATAATTACTATCTTTATTCAATTTTATTATTTTCCTTTTTTTTTTTTTAAATAGTGGAGTACTCCGTATTACTTAGTCGCACTAATTTATTTTTACCTTTTAACCATCAATTCATACTTCCAAAATATTTACTTTATTTGTAATATAATCAATTTTCATTAAAATAGTGTCGAAAAAAGTAAGCATAATGATTTTTTTACAGGGGAGTAGTAGTATTTAAGTTCGTCTCACAAACTGACATTGTATTTTCTTAAAAATAAATTGAGCAGAATATAAAGATTAAATTAGATACATTTGATTTACAAATTTTTTTTAATTGTACATATACTTTATAAATGTTACTTCCCCCTTCAAGATTACATGTACTATTTGATCGGCACACTTACTCAAAAAAATGAAATTTGGTGATCAATGAAATAGAATAAAATAGAGGTATTTCAAATAATTTAGAGAGATGTAAAGTAAATTTATGTGCAAAGTAAAATGTAGATAAAAATTAAGTGATAAATTCATACCCAGTACTAGTATCTATCACCCCTCGCAACACATGACACATGTCTGATAAAATGACAATTAGGGCTAACAAACCCGATAATAAAGTGTGCCTTACCATTCAAAAAGAAACCTACCTTACTAGTTTTTGCAAATACCACGACATTTGAGATGCAAAATGACAAAATGTAATTGTTCTAGAGCAAAAGATGATTTTGCATGCGTCCACTTATAACACTAATATTAGAATCTTTGTTATGATCTTAAAGCTGCTGAACTGAAATGCTTTAGCCAATCCGATCATCCACTTGGTGGCCCAAGTTGGAGGCTGCCAAGAAAAGAGGGATTTGATTAAAAGAATATTGCTGATTTCATAAGATTGGACAAAACAAGACACAATTTTTAAAGTCGAATTACCTGAGATCAACGGTTTGTACCAGATTGTTGCTAGAAGAATTGATACCACTTTCATCCACGAACAACTCGGTTTTTACCAGCTTGTTGCTCGAAGAATTGATGTCGATCTCATCCACGTGTGACTCGGTTTTTACCAGCTTGTTGCTAGAAGAATTGATGTCAATCTCATCCACGTGTGACTTGGTTTTTACCAGATTGTTGCTCGAAGAATTGATGTCGCTCTGATCCACGTGCAACTCAGTTTTCACCAGCTTCTTGCTAGAAGAATTGATGTCAATCTCATCCACGTGCGACTCGGTTTTTACCAGCTTGTTGCTAGAAGAATTGATGTTGCTCTCATTCACATGCAACTCAGTTTTCACCAGATTGTTGCTAGAAGAATTGATGCCACTTGCATCCACGTACAACTCGGTTTTCACCAGCTTGTTGCTAGAAGAATTGATGTCACTCTCACCCACATACAACTCAGTTTTTACACTATTTGCAGTTTGTCCATATTCCTTAGCATCACTTGAACTGAATTCATGTTTAATCATTTTATTATTGGGTTGGCCAAGTGCAGGATCATTGTGGCCTCTTCTTTATCAGTTTTGAGTCACAAGCAACATCTTTCATCTCCTCTAATGAAGATTCACCCTCCGTGTCGTCAGTGCTCTGACCTGGAACAACCAGAAAATAATTCAGCTCTTCTAATGGAAGAAAAATTGGGGAAAAGAGCTATTAGAGTTAAACTTAATGCTTTGACATGGATTCACGCGCTAACAATTCATTATGGTTTTGCAAATTTGCAAGCCTATATACCTAAAAACTTCTTATTTTACTTCAGAAGATAGCAGCAATAAAAGGAAATTTATCCCAGTTCTTGTGCATTTACATGCTTTAATAATCATTAAGTCCTAATCACTAGTGTGTTTTAACTGCTGATCTTAATGGGAAATGCAGATTTGTGTAACGGCAGAATTAAAATCTGCAATATCACAAAGTGGAAAAGAGAAGCTCAATGCAGCAAATTCATAGCTTGACTTCTTCTTATGGGCCAAACAAAATAACTTACCCGATGTAACATCTTCTTCGCTTGAAACATCAGAACTCGTAGGTGACTCTGATTCACTAAGCTGCAACAAGACATCACTGAGAAGGGTTTCCGGCCTGCAATTCTCAATTGATAAGAATTAAAATAGTTATACAGTTGCACAAAATTAAGGTTCCATTAGTCTTTATTAAAACCAAATTTTGCAACAAATGATTCTCTACAATATTTATTAATGAACACCTTCACAGCCAAAACTATCAGTCCACCAGTACTTGATCCAGTTCTCAGTTAAATCATGCATCCCTATTTAGATGGTTGTTTTTATATGTTATGGATCGGGTGTACAACTCAGACGGGAGGTTTTTCCTTTTTCCCTTCACTCAATTGTTATGACACTAGTCAAGTGGGTTTATTTATATAAATTTACTCCACACTTGTTTGGAGCATAGACTTGACGATTTTTGGGTTTTCCCATCAAAAAAAGGCACAATGCCTGGATGCCAAGCATTTTCTCTTGAATCCCCTAAATTTGACCCCCCACAACAGAAATTCCCTTAACCAATACATCAAAAAACTTCACAATCCTGCCCAAAGACACCTTTTGAAAATCTTTCTATAGTTAATCAGATCTAAAAGTTTTAAAAAAAAAAAAAACAAATAAAAAAATATATCAAAACAGGTTTAATACAAAATAAAATTTACAAACATAAGGAATAAATGCATCAATTCACCTACATTGATGTCATTAAGCCTCGCTCCAGACACAAGTGTCTGTATTTTCCTTTGCCCTCAGAATAATGATCAAATCTACATTATACGTGTCAATGGACTTAGTTAACCAAAAACATAATATAGAAAACCTGGTTCACAAGTGAAAATAAAAATAGAATTAGTTAGTGAAATTTAGGAAGCAAAAATACCCAAAGATGTTAGCAAGACGGTGTACGAGCATCCGGTGAAAAGGATCCATAGGTTCCAGTTCAAGCACTCCACCCGTACTGCATATGGAACATTTTATTTAGATAAAACCTTTGTATATCATGGAAATATAATCAGTAATCCATCTTGTGTGTGCAGAGAAATTGATACACAAGCAAATGTGTTTAAATTGTTGAAGCAGATATTATAAAGTAAGAAGGTGGAAGAGATTCTGGATTAGTATAAAGTGTATATAAGCAAGTAGGTGCCCACAAAATACTTGATTGAAAGACGACAGCTTCTACGAGAAATAATTAATTACTAAAAAGAAGTGCTAGAATGATAGTAAAACTTGTTTTTGGAGGTGGAGAATGCTGAAGAATTGGCTGTACAAGAAATAAATAATTACTAAAAAGAAGTGATAGAATGATAGATCTATTTGCTTTTAGAGATGGAGAATGCTGAGGAATTGGCTTATATTAGTGCTCCAAGTTCTGTTGAGAAGAACCCTCTTGCTAACTTAAAATGATGTTATACAGTTATATAACATATTCTTCTTTATTTTTATCTCATAGCATTTGTCACAGACATTCGCCTAATTTACCTTGAATCAAGAAAATCGACCAATTCATCTTCCACTTCCAAAATCAGATTCTTGCTAGGAATTTTGTCTTTAACAAGATCTGCCAGCTTCTTAACCTGCACAGCACTAGTATAAATTAAGCATCAACCAAGAAGGATACTAAATTTCAATGCATGTGAACTATCCTCTTCTTTAACGAAGATCCACCCACCGCTTCAATGCCCTGAACTGGAACAACCAGAAAAGAAGTCAGCTCTTCTAATGGAAGAAAAATTGGGGAAAAAGAACAATTCATTATGGTATTGCAAATCTATATATTTAAAAACTTCATATTTTACTTCAGAAGATAGCAGCAATATTAGGAAATTTATCCCTGTTCTTGTGCATACATGCTTTAATAATTATTAAGTCCTAATCACTACAGCACACAGGATGGTGCTACTGATCTTAATGGAAAATGCAGATTTGCAACAGCGAACTAAAATTTGACATATCACAAAATGGAAAAGAGAAACTTAATGCAGCAAATTCATAGCTTGACTTCTTCTGGGCCAAACACAATCACTTACCCGGTGTATCATCATTTTCCCAATAACGATCAGGTGACCGTGTTATACGAAGTTTAAACAAGAAATCACTGACAAGGCGATCTGGCCTGCAATTCTCAATTGGTAAGAATTAAAATGGTTAAAAAGTTGCACAAAAGTAAGGTTCCATTACAAAATTTTCAACAAATGAGTCTCAGTTAAATCAAGCATCCTTTTTAGCTGGTTGTTTTTAGCCCAGTTAGGTAGTATGAAAGCCTCCTTAAATTGCAAGGATCAGACTATCAAAAGCAAGGATTTATTGCTTTGTATAGTTCCAGCAAATAAAATAGGGACTGAACTAATGGATTATGTGTAGAAATAAGGGGATATAAATAAGGGGAGACTTGAGTTAACTATTCTGACAGGAACCATCCCGGAGTTTTGTATCCCTTTGGTATTCATTCTCAGTAATATCCATTCATTACTCTACATTACTGCTCTTTACTCTATGAAAACTCTTGCTCTTCGGGACTTGAAAATAGGTTTAATACAAAATAAAACGTACAAACATAAGGAATAAATGCATCAATTCCCCTACATTGATGTCTCTGGGCGGCGCTTCAGAACTATGCGTTTGTACTCTCCTTCGCCAACGGATTCATGAGCAAGTCTACATTATATAATTGCTATATATGTCAATTGATTTAGCAAACCAAAAACATAATTTAGCAAACCTGGTTTCACAAGACAAAATACAAGTCAAATTAGTTAGTGAAAATTTAGGAAGCAAAAATACCGAAAAATATCAGCAAGACGGTGAACGAGCATCCGGTTAAAAGAATTCATAGATTCCAGTTCAAGCACTGCATCCGAACTGCATATGGAACATTTTGTTTAGCTAAAACCTTTGTATGCCATTGGAATATAATCAGTAATCCATCTTTTTCTTTATTTTTTCTCATAGCATTTATCACGGGCATTCACCCAATTTACCTTGTATCATCTTCAACAAATTTGACTAATTTATCTTCCATTTCAAAAATCAGACCCTTGCAATGTTTATTGCGATCAACAAGATATCCCAGATCACTAACCTGCGCAGAACTAGTATAAATTTAGCACCAGTCGACAAGGATATTAAATTTCAATGCATGTGCACTAATTGCTCACGGTAAATCCATCAAGTCAAAGAATGTGGAACAGTTATACCATGCAATCACCAAAGTCACTTGTCAGTAAGTATATAAGATCATAATAATGTGACTAAATATCAAATCTCAATCTTGGTATCCTAGCATGCATGCTTTGTTAACATACATAAAAAATAATGCTCCAAACATTTCTAGGAGAAACTGGACATGGCATGCAAGAAGAAGTAAAGGATATGTTATGTTCCTCTGACAATTTCTAAAGACATTTTGATCACAGTTATGAGAAAGCTCGGATTATGATGAGGGATTTTGCTTCTAATAATTTTCACACTTTCCTGAAAGGAATTCGGGAAAGTCACACAATAAATCATACCCTTGCAATGGAAAATTATTTATAAACTTTATACTAACAATATCTACAATTTTAGACAAAATATCATTACTTTTACGCCCACACATACACACGGGTTTACAAAATTAACCTCAATAAAGTAGTTCTCTGCTATTTCAAGTACTGATTCCTAAAATTAATAATAACGTCTATTCACCTATATGATATTTTCCACCCCACATCTCATTCATAGTCATGATCCACAAACACAAGTAGGGTTTAGTAAAATTATAAAAAGTCACGATTGCTGTAAATCTTTCAAAATGAAAGCCACATTTCATTAATGTGATATGAATAACTAAATATTGTGAGATACATAGTTGGAAACATTTAAAATTAACATAGATGGATCAAATAACTAACAGCGGTAATGTAAAATTTTCGAGAAGTTGTGAATAAACATAAGAACTAACCATCGAATATACATCATCATCATCACTCATTGAATTTATGGTGTAGAAATACGACGAAGTTTTGTGTTTGAAGCTTTTCAATTCTCCAGGGCTCACTGTTTGTGTCGCCTGCAATTCTTTTTATGATGCGAAAGGGCAAAACTGACTAAAATTTAAAAGCACAATAGTGGCTTCTTCAGCAAGTTTGGCGCCAAAATGCATCCGAATAAATTATTGGGCGAAATGTCATCCTATGAGTACACCCACATGAACTTTTTTTTATTACTAGGAGTATGCGAAATGTCTTTTGTACCCCTTCTGCATATTTTTAAAATAAAGGACGGATTAGTACACCCACCCATTTCATTTCATTTTCCACCACCCACACCACCCAAAAATCTTCCCCACCACCACCACCGTCCTCAAAAATCTTCCCCCACGGCCACTAACGTTCAAATTCCAAAAGAAAACAACAAAAAACAGAGGTAAGATGTTCGAAAAATTTTACAAAACAAAAGGTAAAATGTTCGAAAATTTTTACAAAACAAAGATAATATGTTCGAAATTTTTTACAAAACAAAGGTAAGATGTTCGAAATTTTTTACAAAACAAAGGCAAGATGTTCGAAATTTTCAATTTGTTCGAAAAAAAATCATCAACAATTTTCATTTGTGCGAAAAAAAATCATGAACAACTTTCATTTGTGCGAAAAAAAAATCGAACAACTTGTTCGAATTGTTTTTTCGTACAAATGAAAGTTGTTCGAAATTTTTTCCTTAACAAACCCAAATTGTTCGAATCTTTTTCCTGAACATATGCAAATTGTTCCAAAAAAAAAAAAAAACAATGAACAAACTCAAATTAAAAACCCTAATTTCCAAAAATTTGCTATCATTCCTAACACCTAAACTTACTGGCAGCATGCGCCGCGGCTGGGGCGACGGGGCAGAACGTGGAGGGGGAGTGAGGAGGTGGATGTGGCTCGACGGGGAGGGGCGCGAACGGACGCCACTTGAATTGGGAGTCGGCTTGAAGAGACATCGGCGGCGAGGGTTTCAGACGCACATGAGACAAAAAAAAAATTTACAGGGGAGGGGAGGCGACGGCCGACGATGGCTTGGAGAGACGGCGGCGGCGAGGGTTGCAGACACCCACATGAGATTTTTCTTTTTTTTTACAGGGGAGGGGAGGCGGCGGCCGTGCGTGGGACGGCGATGGGAGGGTGCGGCCGTGCGCGAGACGGGAAGTGGAAGGGGCGGCCGCGGAACGGAGGGGTGGGCGCCGGCGGAGGAGTTGGGAGGGGGAAGAGGTGGGGAGGCGTTGCTGCGCCGCGGAGGCTGCCGGCGACGAGATGTGGGAGGGAAGGTGAGGAGGCGAAAATGGGGTGGGTGTACCAAA